>MJUU01071116.1:96100-121611 GCA_002080025.1 Modiolus philippinarum
ATCTAAATTTTTGTAAATTTTGTTGAAACTAAGGAGTATCTCCCTCATGCAAAGCTCTGTCCTTAGCTGATTTTGGCTTTACATTTAGATCATTTTGGTTATTTGTTCTCTATCAGTTTTAAACATCTTTGAATTCATGGTCTTCCAAACGTTTAGATTTTATATGCACTGAAGAGACATAAATTGTCGAAATGCGCATATGCAGAAAGTACATTCACAGTAACTTCGGTATTTAGTTATTAGTTATAGTTTTCTGTTCCATCTTTTTGTGTTGTCGATTTACATTGTGTATGGAATTTGATCTATGTAAGCCTCTTGTTCACTCAGTATTCTGTTCCATCTTTTTGTGCTGTCGGTTTACATTGTCTATTGAATTTGATCTGTGTAAACTTCTTGTACACTCTGTTTCATGTTTTTGTGTTGTCGTTTTACATTGTCTATGGAATTTGATCTGTGTAAACTTCTTGTATACTCTGTTTCATCTTTTTGTGTTGTCGTTTTACATTGTCTATGGAATTTGATCTGTGTAAACCTTTTGTACACTTCGTATTCTGTTTCATCTTTTTGTATTGTCGTTTTACATTGTTAATGCAATTTGATCTGTGTAAACTTCTTGTACACTCCGTATTCTGTTCCTTTTTTTGTGTTGTCGTTTTATATTGTTTATGGAATTTGATCTGTGTAAACTTCTTGTACACTCCGTATTCTGTTCCATCTTTTTGTGTTGTCGTTTTACATTGTCTATGGAAGTTGATCTGTGTAAACTTCTTGTACACTCTGTATTCTGTTCCATCTTTTTGTATTGTCGTTTTACATTGTCTAGGGAATTTGATCTGTTTAAACTTCTTGTACACTCCGTATTCTGTTCCATCTTTTTGTGTTGTCGTTTTATATTGTTTATGGAATTTGATCTGTGTAAACTTCTTGTACACTGTGTATTCTGTTCCATCTTTTTGTGTTGTCGTTTTACATTGTCTAGAGAATTTGATCTGTGTAAACTTCTTGTACACTCTGTATTCTGTTCCATCTTTTTGTGTGGTCGTTTTACATTGTCTATGGAATTTGATCTGTGGAAGCTTCTTGTACACTCTGTTTTCTGTTCCATCATTTGTGTTGTCGTTTTACATTGTCTATGGAATTTGATCTGTGTAAGCTTCTTGTACACTCTGTATTCTGTTCCATCTTTTTGTGTTGTCGTTTTACATTGTTTATGGAATTTGATCTGTGTGAGGTGCTTGTGCTCTTGGTATTATGCTGTCGTTTGCTTTAATCAGTAAAAAAAATGGTATTCTCTTTTGCAAAACTGCATAGTAACGATTTTGAAATGTCTTATGTTTGCAACAATGGATAATATGAACTCTGAAATCACATTGCTTATTTGATCTATTTATATATTTCTTTAGAACTTTTGTGCTAGATATGGAGCTCACCTTGCTACCGTAGAAAGTTCATCTGAGGAACATTTTCTACAGAGTCAGTGTGCATCTCATAGTCACTCAAGTCATGGTGAGTTATAGGATGGTCTACCATATATACAAATGTATCATAAAAGCCAAAACATTCAAAGCATAGTTTTAGTAATACAGATGTCAATTCGAAAATTATTCTCTCAAGTGGATACATTCTAATTATTTTTGCAGACATTTTGATAATTCTTAAGGATAAGCGTAATTATTTCGAATATCCAACAGTCAACTTCCCTTTTGAGCAGTAATATTATCGTACCTCCTGCATATGGCGTCCATATTTCGCAACTCCTTAAATTTTGTCTTGCTTGTAGTGTGAACAGCGTTTTTGTCGAAGGAGCAAAATTATCGTCTCAAAAACTTACATATCAAGGGTATGTTCAATCACTGTTGCAATTGTCACAAGAGAGATTTTTAGGTTGCCATCAGGATCTGACAGGCCATAACAATAATAAGCAATGAATGGATATGGAGTGAATGCACATGAGACAAAGTCTCTACAAATACATGGTAAAAAGCAATGGAACAACGCTTTTATTGTTGTTCTTCATCTTGAACTCACCATGAGGCCTTCAACAATGAGCTTTGCCCATACCTCATAGTAAGTTCAAGACAATGTTTCTATTTCACAAAGGAGAAAAGATATCTTTGGGTAGATCAAGAATTTATTACAAGACTGACAAACACCGAATGTGACAATACCGGACATTCAATGGCAGTGTGACGGGTGTCACGCGTAGAGGAGATTATCCTTACCGTTCCGCAGCGCCTGATGATACCTCGGTTTTTGTAGTTCACACTGCTAGTGCTTTAGTTTTGTGGTGTTCTTGTTCACTTTGTTAATTTGTTTTGTTTTTTTCATGCTATGTCAATTCGTATTGGAAAATAATACCGTGATTTTGGATTTTTGATTTAAGAATTCACCCTTTCCTCATTTTTACTTCGGTATTCGTTTGTCGCTGTATTTTAATAGTACTATAAATAGTAATAAATAAATAAAAAAACGGAAAAAAATTACTGTAACAATGACTCAAAATTTAAAGTAAGAAAAAACACAAAAAGACAAAAAGATAATGTAAACAAATGTCAGACCTCGAGTAATCTGGATTTAACACCAACATAAGTAAAAACAGCAAGTGGTATGGTTAAACGGGTGTAATCACCATTACTACATACTTAGCAGAAATAAAAGCGTTATTGCATGACCAATATGACTGGAAGTAAACTGTCCATATTTTCACACCCCAGGAAAATAATAGGTTATTTTATGCTCCCCGTGCATCTCAGACAAAATAAACGACTTCCGGTCCATATTGGCCTGGTAAAAAAACGACCTCCGGTCCATATGGGCCTGGCATTTCTAATCGTCGGAAGTATGTAATAAAAAGTTTAATACATGTGCATTTCTATATTGACCTAATTATCATCCCTCGACTTCGTCTCGGGCCAATATGGGTGTCTCGGGATGATAAGCAGGCCAATATGGAAATGCCCATGTATTAATCTGTATATATCTTCCCTTGTATTACTGTAAAAGTACAAATGTTCGTGGGGTTCCAATTTTCGTGGATTTCGTGGTTCGCTTATACCACGAAATTAAGTTCCCAACGAAATGCATTGCTCTCATAGAGATGTAATGCAAATTTAAGAACCTACGAAATACTGCTTTTTATGAAAACCACGAAAATTTGTGTCCACGAAGAAAAGTACTTCCACAGTATATCAGTTTCCGATAATATAAACATCTGCGCATTTCGACAACTTATGCCTCTTCAGTGAACACCACACCCCTATTAAGCTGAGTTCTCAGTTTCGGTAAGAAGAGTTCGCATATAATTGGTTATGTCCGGTTAGATAATGTTAAGCCCTGAGAAAAATGTAATCAAATTTCTTATTTTAAGTAACATTGAATAAGATTTTGAATAAGGTTTTGTCCCGAGGATAATTTTTAGGTACTGCTGTTGATGTTTGAACATTACCTTTACCTAAACATTACCGAGCCTAATAGGGGTGTTGCGGATTAAATCAAAACATTTGGAAATCCATAATCCGAAATATGTGTTAAAGCTGATAGAGAACAAATGACCAATATGGTCTAAAAAGGAAAGCCAAAGTCAGCGAAGGACAGAGCTATGCAAATGAACAATTATTATAAAAATATTAATGGTAAATGAAAGAATATAGAGCAAATGTACATGAGACAAAGTCTCTACAAATACATGGTAAAAACAAGCAAAGGAACAACGCTTTTATTGTTGTTCTTCATCTTAAAGTCACCATGAGGCCTTCAACAATGAGCTTTGCTCATACCTCATAGTATGTTCAAGACGGCCCCTAGCACTGGTTTGAGCAGAATTCTTTGCTAATTGTCGAACAACGCTACATTCATGTCTTTCCTGGTCATGGATGCAGGGTTGTCAACAAACATTAATTAACCCGGCAAAGCGCTTTTACAATCACACCTCACGCAATTACCGGTCCCGAAACAGAAATGTATAAATGAATACTTGGAAAAAATGTTATTCGATCAATGTTCTCTTTTTTGTGTTTGAAAGGATATTGGTTAGGTGGCACGGACAGCCATAGTGAAGGGAAATGGACTTGGTATACAACAAATCACAGAATTTCTGGTTATTCTGACTGGAATCCTGGTGAACCAAGTAACAGATTTCACGATGAGGATTGTTTGGAATTGAAGGAAAAATTTGGTTGGAGATGGAACGATGACACGTGTTCAACAAACCATCTTTTCATTTGTGAAAAATAAATAATATTAGAAATTCATGTGAACTTGTTATTTCTTTTATTCTAAAAACACTTGTCGGAATATTGGATTTAGATACGCTTTGTAGGTTTATATCCATTTCAACAAATTAAAGTCTCGACATCTATATGTTAGTAACTAAAAATGAATAAAGATGAAGTAACTAAAATACCTTTAAAATACAAAACTTTTCTAAAAACAGAAAAAAAAATGGAACTACACATTCTTGTTAATATACCATACAATCTCAATTTGCCATTTATACATTTACACAACAGATAATCATCTTTACTGCACACCCAGGTCAACATTGATAGAGTATGACCAATTAAACATGCAACATTTAAAATATTTAATTTACCAATGGGCCTATGCATGTGAAAGAAGAGGAAAAGACTTTTGTGGTTTGTGTTCAGAATATTGATATTATGTTGACAGATGAACATTGCATAAGTATTTACTAACATATAATTTGATTTTTGAGAACCAAATTTCCGTCTTCTATGTAACTGATAGATGTCATAAAATTTCATTGACACTGTATTGTGATTTAGCCACATGTAGGCAAGAGAAAACCCCAAGTTCGTTTTCAACCATTTGCCAGAAGCAAACATCAGAATATTGTTAACACATAACATATTGCTTTTGTAATGAGACCTCTTTATAACGCACAAACAGCTTATTATGTAGGATCACTAAGGGCATTCCTCATCCCCGTTTTATCAAAATTCTTACCACTTAAATACTGAGGCTTCATTTAGTGTATGGCAATCGGTAGATGTTCTTGGTCATGGGGTTTGGAAATAAATATTTCTTTTTTCATAACGAAATTTACTGTTTTTATGCAACTTCGGTAGTTTTTGTATTCGATAACTAAAAATCCCAGATTTTTCCAGACGAACAACATATTGATAAAAAGCGCTGTATTTTTATGAGCAATTTGAAATGAATTTTTCAATCTTTGAGAAATACTGGCAAACCAGGAAAAATACTGGACGAAAGCAATTGACAAAGTTTTCTGGTTTCTTTTCACATACACTTCACTATTGTATTTATTTTTTTATTATAGAATTTACAGTGCTCTATCCAAATCAATTTTGAAGATATTTAATTTCAGATTAAAATTTTATTATGTGATGTGATATTTTACTTCTTTTTCTAACCTTTATACGATTCCGACTCTTCTGGAGTGTAGTGGACTCGGTTCGGGGGCACCTCACAACAGACAGGAGTCTAATTGGCATACAAACCTAAAATATATACATCTACAACTATATACAATGTGTACACTGTATCTGTTGTTTAGTATATAATAATGGACATATCATGTGTGTTCAGATTATAAAATGTTGATGGTAAAAGAAAAGGAAATCATGAATACTTATGTTATGCTAAATAAATATGCCTCCTGTCGGGTCAAAAGAATGGGAGATCGGTGCTATTATAAAATTTTATCTAAAATTTATAAATAGGAAAAATGACATAATATGAGAAATAATAACAATAATTTTATGGTATGAAAAGCAAAATTAATATATAATTTTAGAAAAATGATAAATATTGTATTCAAAAGACTTACTATTAATCGAAATTGCCAATTTCTATAGTTGATTGTTCTAAACCGAAAGCGATAAAATTCATATACATGTACTTGAGTTACTGAAAAAAATTTGGATATTATATGGGCAACCATTTATCTGTTTTGTTCTTTTATAGTTAGAAAAGTAGTTAAACTATATAAAGTGATTAAAACAGTAAAGATTTTGTTTAAATAGGATACAATTAAAGAATTGCCAATTTTAATAGTTGGTTATCCCATGTCAATAATGTCTTTACAAACTCATTTACTAAAAAATGCTCAAAATTAAAATTATATTGGCAATTATTGATCAAATATGGTCAAAATAACCAATTCCTATAGTTGGTTATCCATACCTTTAGCACATTTACCAGAGAAATGCACAATATAGAAATCATATGGGCAACGGTGTATAATAATTGGTCTTTAATGACACTTGAAATAAAATAAAAGAACAAAGAGTGTAAAACAATTTAGATTTTGTTCAAAAAGGTTACAATTTTAAAGAATTACCCATTTTTATAGTTGGTTATCCCATACCACTAATGTCTGTAGAACCCCATTTACTAGAAAAATGCTCAAAAAATGGAATTATATGAACAATTATGTATGGAATTCGGTATTTTATGTTCTTAAAAGTAAATAAAATGTATAAGGAGGGAAAAAAAATAAAGAGTTTGTTCAAAAAGGTATCAATTTTGAACAAATAACACATTAACTAGATTGAATTTATATGGGCAATTATTTTTCATATTTGTTCTTTCATGGCATGAAAAGTAAATAAAATGTAAAATGTTTTTAAAAAATAAGATCTTGTATAAACAATTTTTATAATTGCCGATCCCGTACCAATAAAGTGTAAATATACATACTAGAGCAATGCTTAAAATTGAAATAATATTCACAATTATTTATCTTTTACGGTGTTAAAAGTAAATAAAATAATTAAAATTTTGCTTTAAAATGTTTCAATAGAGGCTAATAGGCCTTTTATAGTTGGTTATCTAATACCGATAGTGTCTAAATACAATATCATTAAAAGAAAAAATTAAAAATAAATTAATATGCATATATATGTATACTAATTTTTTGCATTAGGGGATCTTATTTAAAAATGTTCAGGCCCCACGAACATTTTGGCTGCAAAAAAATCCTTTTCCCATGCTCTGACACTTTAAAAAAATACCTGTCCCACTGCTGTTTGCAGCTGTTTGCATGCCTAAAGAAACTTTGACCGCTCCCTTACAATGTGGCAAAACCGTGTCATGACATGTATTACCTGTGTTATAATTTCATCAGAAAATAGATTTTTTCCTCAGTTTGCATGAAAATGTTTACATAATATTGACCGTATCCTCCATTCAACATGCAATATATTCTGATATGAAAATATGTAATGGGTTTACAAAACAAAATGCCACCAGAAGTTCTCTCAACCATACCTACAGAGAAATAACCAAAGACTTATCTTGTTTCAAGAATTAAATGTTACTTGAATTACTATGTTGTATGAGCAACGCTCATTGTTGAAGGCCTCATGGTGACTGAAAGATAAAGTGTAAAAATAAGAGTGTTGTTTTACCATGTATCTGTAGAAAATTTGTCTCATGTTCATTTACTTCATATCCTTTCATTGTTTATTTAATCAATCATATTTGAAAGAAATTGAAAAACAGTTCCAAATTTACAAATTGTAGAACCGAATTTGACCCTCTATCATAAGGATTTCCGGGAAATTGGAAGCATGAGATTTTAAATTGTGCCTATTTTATTATATTTTTTGTGTGCAAAAAAGGTAACTAACATTAGGACATGGTGTCGTCAAGGTAAAGAACAACAATAAAAGCGTTGTTCCATCGCTTTGTTTTACTTGTATTTGACTTAAGGTGTCTACAGGGTATTCATTTCCTATTATAGAATTTTGTGAAATTTTCTGTGTAGAAACATAATTGTATTATTGTTCAAAATGTAAATAAAATTTGGGGGTCACCGTGCATTTAAGCGCAAAAATGAAATTGAAAATTTCAGGATTATACATAGAAATGATAAAGAATATGATTATATGAGAGGATAGTTTGAAAAATCTATTATAGATTTTGTTCATACTTTGCATGTGTTTTGAAATCATTATATAGTTTACATATACAAAATAAAAATTAGGGGTCACCGTTGAAATAAGAGAGATAAATTGCGACATATTAATTTCTCTTGTGATATCTATGTTAATTTTTTTATCAAATTATCTTCCCTGCAAAGCTCCTGTGTTTTAGATCAAGTTTATGTAATGAAAATGTTGTAAAAGTGATAAGGAAATAAGAATTTTAAATATTTAAGATTATTTTGGGGCCTATTTTGTTAAACATCACACTGATTCACACAAAAAGTATACAGAGAAGGATGTCATTGCAATGCTGGAATTCTTAATTGATAACATATTTGTAGAATTTGGAGGACAAGTTTTCCAGCAGACGCTAGGGATACCTATGGGGACTAATTGTGCGCCACTTTTAGCAGATTTGTTTCTTTATTCGTATGAAGCCAGGTTCATACAAAGGCTAGTTCAGAAAAAAGACAACAAGCTAGCCAAATCCTTTAATTTCAGTTTCCGTTATATAGATGATGTTCTTTCATTGAACAATCCTCAATTTAAGGATAACCCTCATCTTATATACCGAAATGAACTCGAAATTAAAGAGACCACTGATACACCATCATCAGCATCATACCTGGACCTATACCTCTACATTTACAACTCTGGACGTCTGAAAACAAAACTATACGACAAGCGTGGTGATTTCGACTTTCCAACAGTGAACTTCCCGTTTTTGAGCAGAAACATTCCCACTTCTCCGGCACATGGCGTGTACATTTCACAACTCATTCGCTATTGCCGTGCCTGTAGTTTGTTACCCTTCCGGAGCAACTGATAATACCTCAGTTTTACAGGGTTTCACGCTGCTAGTGCTTTAGTTTTGTGGCGTTTTTGTCCATTTTTTTTTGTTTGTTATGTCTTTGTCATACTTTCTCAATTCGTGTTGCTGTGAATTGCCGTGATTTTGGATTTAGGATTTTAGAATTTCCTCTTTCCTCGTTCTTGTTTCGGTATTCGTTTGCCGATGTATTAAGAACTTTCGTCACACTTTAAATAATTATTTTGCTAAATTTCTTAATGAATGAAACATAAATGAACAAGTATTAGACAAAAATGGCGGAATAATACCACTGAGACACCTTATGGGTTTATCTACTGTGCATTTACTCCATATACCTTCATTGCGTATGTATTTAAGTTAGTTTATACAGTGTGACCTTATCATTAACCATAAGATAAGCAGGTGCATAGTTTATATTATTAAATGAATAACTTTGACATTCATTCACTGATTTAACATTTGAAATTCCAATACATAATATAAAAAGCCTTTTGAATAATGGATGGTAGTAAAGTGGCATTTATCATTATACTTTTGGTTGGGATTGTCAAAGGAGTGGAAGGTAGGTAATAACATTATGGTGTGTTTTATTAATTGAAATCTTTGGATTTTGTTATCTAAAGAGTGATAAAAAAAACCCCCAAAAATTCAATATGGCAATCTGCATATTTTAGACAGTAGATAACAGATAATTTTTATTCGCACGAACACATTTACAATAAATGGTCATGACATGAACAAAACAACAGAATCGAGAATACAAAAGAACACAAACATCTTGAGTAATCTTCCAAAATTACGTTTTTTTCCTTACCTTTTCAAGATTGTGATCATGGAGTAAGTAGTCTACCTGTTTTGGGTTATGCTTGTATGTTCATTATACTATAGGGAAACGGGACAGAGAAAGGGGAGTTTTTTGGTACCCATAAATTTTAACCCTAGAGCTGGCTTTTGCTAGTGCCGGTACCAAGTCCGGCTGTCCCGAGTTCCAATCATTGTTTATGTTTGTCTTGTGTTTTTTATTGTGTTTTTTTTTCTTGTGCAGTTCTTTGGTACATGTTGGCATGTGAATATGTTTTTCGGCCATTGTAGGTGTTTCCTGTTGTCTATCTACAATACTGCATGCATTATTACCATGATATGACAATGGTCAATTATTTCACTACAGGGTTTATACTTTAGTGAGAAGTTATAACTAAAATAAAATTACCAAGAATTATTTTAGGTAAATTGATTGATTGAATATTGTTCAACGTCTACTCTATATCAAGACGAGAGCAAGCTTGTCAATCAATAATCATTTTTTGGTTTGAAAAGGGTCGTGGGACGGGAAATTCTGGCAGCCACTGGAAAATGAGAATGAAATGGGTCATGGAACGGAAAATTCTGGCGGCCGCTGGAAAATAAGAATGAAATGGGTCATGGAACGGAAAATTCTGGCGGTCACTGGAAAATAAGAATGAAATGGGTCATGGAACGGGAAATTCTGGCGGCCACTGGAAAATAAGTATGAAATTGAAAAGAGAGTGCAAATTTTTAGATAGATTTTAGGCGCAGAGATTCATTCATAAATGTGATTGTTATATTCAGGATATCAGGAGATATTCCTATTTAATATAAAATATATATCATTCATTGTATGAAGCGAGAGGCTTACACAAGTTAGTCTCTCAATTAGGTTGCCTGCTGGGTTTAAAGAGGATGAAAATTGAAAATGTTTGCGTGACATAGTCGTTTAATACTCATAAAGGCTACCCTTGAAATTGTTAGGAGACAGTTTCATTTTTACCATTCTGCAGCCTTATTTCGAAATATATTTTTTGTGACGTTTATAAAAATAAAAAAAGATAACATTTTACAAAAGAAACGATTAAAAAAGGGCAAGGATTACAACCTCCATTATTAATAAATAACAAAATACCGAAGTTACTGTTAATTTATTTTCTGCATATGCGCATTTCGACAACTTATGTCTCATCAGTACAGATCTAAGCAAAACATCTGGAAGTCCATAAACCCCAAAACATGTTAAAGCTAATAGAGAACAAATGACCAAAGGTATCTCAATAGAAACGCCAAAATTTTAGCTAAGGACAGAGCTATGCATGAGGGAGATCATCCTTAGTTTTAAACACAGTTTTGTTAAAATTTAGATATTGCAAGGTTCAATACAATCGGTTTTCGGGTCAGCACCGAATACTGACAACTAGGTTGGAGAGTACCCTCGGAGACTAACAGTCCACCAGAAGAAGTATCGGCCCAGTGGTAATAAATAACAAAATACCGAAGTTGCTGTTAATTTATTTTATTCACATGCGGATTTCGACAATTTATGTCACATAAGTGCAGATCAAAGCAAAACATCTGGAAGTCCATTAATCGAAAAACATGTTAAAGCTGATAGAGAACAAATGACCAAAAGGATCTTTATAAAAACGCCAAAATTTAGCTAAGGAGAAACCTATGCATTGGGGAGATACTCCTTAGTTTTAAACACAATTTTGTAAAAATTTAGATATTGCAATATTTTACGAAAGGATATGGAGTAAATGAACATGAGACCATAACACATATGTTAACTCCAACTGCAATAATTTTAATGAGCCGTATGGCCATTTCGGAAATTTATTCCTCATCAGCAGCACTAGAACCCAAACAAAGGAAATCCATAAGTTTCAATACAATCGGTTTTTCGGTCAGCACCAAAGGAAATGATCTGGTATGATGGGTCCAGCTATTCTGACGTTCAATGCACAGTCACTGGTGGTCAATCAAAACAAATGCTATGGTTTTCCGCATACATGTGAAAAGTGATCAATCTACTCAGCCAAGATAATATTTGCCATGAAAATCTTACTTTCTAATCATTTTAGATTATTTTATTTTAGTTATTACTTGTATTTCGCAATTTCTCACTAAAATATATATCCAAGAAAACGAGTTTAACCCCACCGCAATTTTTGCGCCTTTCTCAAGTCAGTAATATGTTGGTCATTGGCTTGTCCTTGTCTTCTTATAAAATTTTAATTTCTTGATATTCGGGTTATTGGATGTGGTTAGTTTCCATTGATTGATTCACTTATTTACTTTTTTGTGGCCATTTAGAGCTTGCTATATGGTGTGAGGTTCCTCACTGTGTTGAAGACCGTACGGTGACCCATAGATGCTTTGTTTTGGGTCATTTTAACCTGGAGATGAGGTGTTGTCTCCTTGACATTTACCCGAATTCCTATCCTTTTCATATTTCCAACATACTTAGGATAACATTATTATTATCAACAATGCGTTTATTGAGTTTAATTTGTGTAAAGGCAGAAGATTATAAGAATTCTAATGTGAAACAATCTTCGAAAGGAAAGATCATACACAAAATTATAAAAGACAAGTTTTAACTGTATTCGTAGAGCGAAACACAAAAGTATCCCAAAGGAACTCCCATATCGAATTTCAGGGCATTACAAAACTCCCTCTTAAAAAAATTGAGCAGGGGTTCCCCTTATGAATTAGTTTATACATATTGCTGAAATCAAAACATAACATGCAGCATTAAACATGTTATTTTCAAAATTATAGGTTTCTGGCTTGGTTTCCATGGCCACAAAATGCTCCATTACCCATTACATACAACCAATTCTATACCTCTTTTCAAAAACAATTTGGACAGGGGTTCCCCTTATTAACTACGTAATACATATAGCTGCAATGAGAATACAAGTTTTTCTTCTAAAAATCATGAGTTTCTGGCTTAGTTATCTATCTACAATACTGCATGCATTATTACCATGATATGACAGTGGTCAATTATTTCAATACAGTGTTTATACTATAGTGAGAAGTAATAACTAAAATAAAATAACCAAGAATGATTTTAGGTAAATTGATTGACTGAATATTGTTCAACATCTACTCAGCAATATCTCAGCACTATTAAGACGAGAGCAAGCTTGTCAATCAATAATCATTTTTGGGTTTGAAAAGGGTCATGGAACGGAAAATTCTGGCGGCCACGGGAAAATAAGAATGAAATGGGTCATGGAACGGAAATTTGGGCGGCCACTGGAAAATAAGAATGAAATTGAAAAGGGGAGTGGAAATTCTTAAATAGATTTTAGGCGCAGAGATTCATTCATAAATGTGATTGTTATATTTATGATATCAGGAGATATTTCTATTTAATATAAAATATATATCATTCATTGTATAAAGCGAGAGGCTTACACAGGTAAGTCTCTCAGTTAGGTTGCGCGCTTGGTTTAAAAGGATGAAGATTGAAAATGTTTGCGTGACATAGTCGTTTAATACTAATAAAGGCGACCCTTAAAATTGTTAGGAGACAGTTACATTTTTACCATTCTGCAGCCTTATTTTGAAATATATTTCTTGTGACGTTTATAAAAATAAAAAAAGATAACATTTTATAAAAGAAACGATTGAAAAAGGGCAAGGACTACAACCTCCATCATTAATAAATAACAAAATACCGAAGTTACTGTTGATTTATTTTCTGCATATGCGCATTTCGACAACTTATGTCTCATCAGTGCAGATCTAAGCAAAACATATGGAAGTCCATTAACCCCAAAACATGTTAATGCTAATAGAGAACAAATGACCAAAGGGATCTCAATAGAAACGCTAAAATTTTAGCTAAGGACAGAGCTATGCATGAGGGAGATCCTCCTTAGTTTTAAACACAGTTTTGTAAAATTTAGATATTGCAAGTTCTAATACAATCGGTTTTCGGGTCAGCACCGAATACTGACAACTAGGTTGGAGAGTACCCTCGGAGACTAACAGTCCACCAGCAGAAGTATCGGCCCAGTGGTAATAAATAACAAAAGACCGAAGTTGCTGTTAATTTATTTTATTCATATGCGCTATTCGACAACTTATGTCACATAAGTGCAGATCAAAGCAAAACATCTGGAAGTCCATTAATCGAAAAACATGTTAAAGCTGATAAAGAACAAATGACCAAAAGGATCTTTATAAAAACGCCAAAATTTAGCTGAGGAGAGACCTATGCATTGGGGAGATACTCTTTAGTTTTAAACACAATTTTGTAAAAATTTAGATATTGCAATAATTTACGAAAGGATATGGAGTAAATGAACATGAGACCATAACACATATGTTAACTCAAACTGCAATAATTTTAATGAGCTGTATGGCCATTTCGGAAATTTATTCCTCATCAGCAGCACTAGAACCCAAACAAAGGAAATCCATAAGTTTCAATACAATCGGTTTTTCGGTCAGCACCAAAGGAAATGATCTGGTATGATGGGTTCAGCTATTCTGACGTTCAATGCACAGTCACTGGTGGTCAATCAAAACAAATGTTATGGTTTTCCGCATACATGTGAAAAGTGATCAATCTACTCAGCCAAGATACTATTTACCATGAAAATCTTACTTTCTAATCATTTTAGATTATTTTATTTTAGTTATTACTTGTATTTCGCAATTTCTCACTAAAATATATATCCAAGAAAACCAGTTTAACCCCACCGCAATTTTCTCAAGTCAGTAATATGTTGGTCATTGGCTTGTCCTTGTCTTCTTATAAAATTTTAATTTCTTGATATTCGGGTTATTGGATGTAGTTAGTTTCCATTGATTGATTCACTTATTTACTTTTTTGTGGCCATTTAGAGCTTGCTATATGGTGTGAGGTTCCTCACTGTGTTGAAGATCGTACGGTGACCCCTAGATGCTTTGTTTTGGGTCATTTTAACCTGGAGATGAGGTGTTGTCTCCTTGACATTTACCCGAATTCCTTTCCTTTTCATATTTCCAACATACTTAGGATAACATTATTATTATCAACAATGCGTTTATTGAGTTTAATTTGTGTAAAGGCAGAAGATTATCAGAATTCAAATGTGAACCAAATGTGCAGTTTCATTCTTATAAAGGCAAGATCATACACAAAATTATAAAAGACAAGTTTTAACTGTATTCGCAGAGCGAAACACAAAAGTATCCCAAAGGAACTCCCATATCGAATTGCAGGGCATTTCAAAACTCCCTCTAAAAAAAAATGGAGCAGGGGTTCCCCTTATGAATTAGTTTATACATATTGCTGAAATCAAAACATAACATGCAGCATTAAACATGTTATTTTCAAAATTATAGGTTTCTGTCTTGGTTTCCATGGCCACAAAATGCTCCATTACCCACCAATACATACAACCAATTCTATACATCTTTTCAAAAACAATTTGGACAGGGGTTCCCCTTATTACCTACGTAATACATATAGCTGCATTGAGAATACAAGTTTTTCTTCTAAAAAGCATGAGTTTCTGGCTTAGTTTTCATGCAACCAAATACTCCATTATTAATTTCAAACCCTTTTATTCCTCCTTTCAAAGAGAAGTAACACATACCATGATTTTTAATTGGTTTTGTCTCAAGGTTAGCAAATGACATTAACCAATCACCAATCTAACAGATCTTTCAAAACGTATATGTCTCACTTACCGTGTGAAGGGTGCTGTTAACAGAGCAGGACATGCTTACCCTACCGGAGCACCTGATGTCACTCCCAGTTTCACTGGAGTTCACACTGTGAGTGCTTTGTTTTGAATGTTGTGATTTCTGTTTCTGTGCTTTATGTCTGTCTAGCGTCGTTGTTTTGTGTCTGGCATCATTGTTTTCTGTGTTCTCGTTTTGGCCATGCCTTTGAACTTCGATTTTTTTAAATTTCACTCCTTTGTTCCTTCGGTGTTCTACTGGCGTTGTTTCAAAAAAAATTTGGGCAGGGGTTCCCCTTCGTTCCCCTTATTACCCAAGTAAAACATATGTCTGTAATAAAATTGAAAAATAGGTTTTTCTGAAAATTATGGGTTTCTGGCTTAGTTTCCAAGGCAGCCAATGCTCCATTATCCATTTCAACCAATTGTATACCTCATATTAAAAAAAAAATGGGATTACCTAAGTAATACATACAGCTGTAATAAATATACAAAAAACATATTTTTCTCAAAATTATAGGTTTCTGGCTTGGTTTCCATGGCAACCAAATGCTTCACTGATCAAAAATACGTTTTTCTGAAAATTATAGGTTTCTGGCTTAGTTTCCATGACACCAAATGCGCCATTATCCATTTCAGCCTGTTGTATACCTCATATTAAAAAAATTGGGCAGGGGTTCCCCTTATTACCTAAGTAATACATACAGCGGTAATGAAAATACAAAAACACATCTTTCTCAAAATTCTAGGTTTCTGGTTTGGTTTCCTTGGCTACCAAATGCTTCACTGTTCAAAAAAAGTTCTTTTCTGAAAATTAGAGGTTTATGGCTTAGTTTCCATGGCACCAAATACTCCATTATCCATTTCAACCGATTGTATACCTCAAATTAAAAAAAATTGGGCAGGGGTTCCCATTTGTACCTAAGTAATACATACATCTGTAATAAAAATACAAAAAAACGTGTTTTTCTAATAATTCTAGATTTCTGGCTTGGTGTCCATGGCAACCAAATGCTTCACTGTTCATTACCATCCACTTAAGACTTCTTTCTCAAACAAATTTAGGCAGGGGTTTACCGTTATAATCAAGGTAATACATACTGCTGCAATCAAAACATAACAAACAGCATAATACATGCTTTTCTCAAGATTCCTTCTTTAACAGAAAATCCATTTATTTTTCAAAAACATAAGTTTCTAGGTTTGTTTCCATGGCAATCAAATGGTCTTTTATCCATTACACTCAATTTCAGACTCCCTTCCAAAACATTTTGAGCAGCGGTTCCCCTTATAACATAAGTAATACATATTGCTGCAACAAAATATAGTCATCAACATAAACTAAAATTTTCTCAAAATTTCCATTTTTTTTGTTTGATTTCCAATGGCAACAGTAAATATTTTGAAATTTCCAATGCTTTTGAATCCTTTCTTACATGATACACACTTTTCCTATGAAGTTTCATGGAACTATTATTAAAAGTTTTTGAGATACAGTGAGAAATATGGTGAAAACATTCAAAATTTCATTTTCCCATATGGTTAACATTGGAGACCCTACCCTTTTTTGAACCCCCTTGATGTACCCTTTATTCACCCCATTTTGAAATATTTTTGTTTCTTGCACAACTAGATATATGGCGCTAACTTCTCACAAAGTTTCGAAGTTCTAGGTTTGATGGTCTCTGAGAACCGCTTCGGACGACTTCATCCGGACGAAAAGAAAGAAAGAAATAAGTTTAACAAGTGATAACTGTGTTCGCAATAGAATTTTTAATAAAATTATAGGTTTCTGGCTTGGTTTCCATGACAACAAAATGCAGAATTATCCTTTACATACAATTTCATACCTTGTTTAAAAAAAATGGGCAGGGGTTCCCCTCATCATAACTTAGTAATACATATAGCTTTAACAAAAATACAACAATTAACAATTATTTATAGTAATTACGATTTTCTGAAATTTTAGGTTTTTTGTATAGTTTCCATGGCAACCATGGTTACTTTGAAATTTCCCATCGATTACAATCAATTTAAAAACCCCTTCAGAAAAAATTTGGGCAGGAGTTCCCTGTAATACATAAACTCAAAATTCCTTCTTTTTCATAAGAAAACCTGATTTTTCTCAAAAAAGTTTCTAGTGTTGTTTCCATGGCAACCAAATGCTCTTTTGTCCATTAGACCCAATATTAGACTTCTTTCTAAGGAAATTTTGGGCAGGGGTTCTCCTTATAAGCTATGTATAACATATACCCAAAATTCCTTCTTTTTCATCAGAAAACTATATTTTTCATAATAATAAGGTTATGGTTTTGTTTCCATGGCAACCAAATGCTCTTTTGTCATTACACATAATTGAGACTCTTTCCATAAAAAATTTGGGCAGGGATAAGGTTCTGGTTTTGTTTCCATGGCAACCAAATGCTCTTATGTCATCACGCACAATTTCAGACCCTTTCCATAAAAAAAAAAAAAAAAATTGGGCAGGGGTTCCCCTTATAACCTATGTAATACATATTTCTCAAAATTCCCTTTTTTTCAGAAAACTAGATCTTTCAAAAAAAAAGTTTCTGGTGTTGTTTCCATTGCAACCAAATGCTCCTTTATCCATTAATCCGATTTCAGACCTCTTTTCAAAGAAAATTTGGGCAGGGTTTCTCTTCATGGCAACCAAATGCTGTTTTGTGATTACACATACTTTCAGAACCATTCCAAATAAAAATTTGGGCAGGGGTTCCCCTTACAACCTTTGTAATGCATATTTCTCAAAATTCCTTCTTTTTTATCAGAAAATCAGATGTAAAAAAATAAGGTTCTGGTTTTGTTTCTATGGCAACCAAATGCTCTTTTGTCATTAAGCACAATTTCAGACCCTTTCCCCAAAGAAAATTTGGGCAGGGGTTCCCGTTATGAACATTACATCCAATTTCAGACCCTTTTCCAAGAAAAAAATGAATTGGGCAGGGGTTCCCCTAATAAGCTTTGTAATACATATTTCTCAAAATTCTTTCTCTTTTATCAGAAAAACCTGGTTTTTAAAAAAAAAAATAACTTCAGGTTTTGTTTCTATAGCAAACAAATGCTTTTTGTCCATTACACTCAATTTCACATCTCTTTCGAAAGAAAATTTGGGCAGGGGTTCCCCTTATCACCTTTGTAATACATATTTCCCAAATTCCTTCTTTTTTATCAGAAAACCCTATTTTTGAAAGAAATAAAGTTTTGGCAACCAAATGCTTTTTTTGTCATAACGCACAATTCCAGACCCTTTCCCCCCAAAAAATTTGGGCAGGGGTTCCCCTTACAAGCTATGTAATACACATTTCTCAAAATTCTTTCTTTTTGATCAGAAAACCGGATTTTCCAAAAAATAAGTTTCTGGTTTTATTTCCACGGCAACCAAATGCTTTTTTCACCATTACATCCAATTTCAGACCCTTTCAAAAAAAAAGAAAATAAAAAAAAAAGGGTAGGGTTCCCCTTATAAGCTATGTAATACATATTTCTCAAAATTCCTTCTTTTTTCAGGAAACCTGTTTTCCAAAAAAAAAAAGTTCCTGGTTTTGTTCCCATGGCAACCAAATGCTCTTTTGTCCATAAAAACCAATTTCAGACCTTCTTCAGAAAAAAAAAATTGGATAGGGGTTCCCCTAATAACATATATTATATGTATTGCTGTAATCAAATATAATCATAAGCATAAAATACTATTTTCTCAAAATTTCCATTTTTTGGTTTGGTTTCCATGACAACCGAAATTATTTTGAGATTTCCAATGCTGTAGAATCCTTTCTTACATAACAAACACCTTTCCTGTGAAGTTTCATGTAACTAGTTTAAAATTTTTTTAGATACTGTGAGAAATAAGGTGAAAAATATCCAAAATTTCATTTTCCTATAGGGTTAACATTGGCGACCCCACCCCTTTTTAAGCCCCCAAATGTACCATTAAGGAGCCCTCTCTGAAAATTTTTTTTGGGCACAATAAGATATATGAGGCCAACATCCTTCAAAATTTGAAAGTTCTAAGTGTAATGGTCTCTGAGATCTGATTCAGACAACTTCATGGGGATGAGAAGAAAGAAAGAAATCGGAACAATAACTAGATTTGCAATAGCTGATGTTGCCCCTGGCAGCAAATTCAAAGATTCCATCTTGTTTACAGAGTCAAAATCCATCTGGAAATCAATTTTCGTTGAAATCGGACAAAGTTGAAATTTTGACGTATTATGGTAGCCATCAAAGAAATGGCAGCCATTTTGAAAAAAAAATTGTGCCTGCACTTCTCCCCGTGTTGATCAAACTACCTGCCAGGTTTCATTTTCTTACATCAAACTGTGTCTTGAAAAAGGTCGTGAAAATATTTTTTCATAGGGCTCAATGTTAATCTATTTTGGGAAGCAGCGGCCATGTTGTTTTTTCGATCACGACTAAAATTATATTGAATCTGTACAAAAATAGGTACATGCTTTCCACAAACTTTCGGTCGCAGTTGAAATTTTGACGTATTTTGGTGGCCATCTTGGAAATGTCGGCCATTTTGAATTTTGTTGTTGTTGCATGCCCATCTTCTTATGGTGATTCAACTTATGACAAATATTAATTAATTCTGTCAAGGCATGTTTCAGATTTTGATTTTTATGGAAATCGTGCAAATTCAAAACGCTGATGTAACTTGGCAGCCATTTTGAATTTTTTTATTTGATGGAGGTACAACTTCATAAGGTGATCCAATTTTGTACCAAAAATGAATGAATTCTGTCCAGGCATCATTGAGAACCTGCGTGGACAAAAAGAGGTGGAAGAAAGAAACAATAATAACTAGATTTGCAATTGTATGGCAAGCGCGAACCACAAAAAAAATAGAAAAATTCAATTTAAGTTACTTAAACCTAGTTTTTCTCTACTTAGACTCAATTTAAGTTACTAAATTCGAATTAACGGTACTTAAATTCATTAAGCACTTAAATAGAGATATTTGCTGTTAATGCGAGAAAAACGAATTAAGTCGAGAAAATGGCAATTCAACTATCATTAAGTGCGCCCGAACAACATAAAATGAGTTTAATTCACATTAAGTTACTAAAATTTAATTCAAGTAGAGAAAAACTAAGTTTTAGTAACTTAAATTGAGTTTTTNTTTATTTTTTGTGGTTCCCGCGCTCATAACTCTACTTAAGTGAATCTTATTCTTAATTAGAGTTAATAGCCCAAGTTCTGTTTGAGACGATCATTCTGATTGGCTGACTGTTGTGTTGTGTGTCTACCGTGTTGACCGTGTACCGAAAATTCAATTTACCTAAAATAAAATGCAGTTTTAACAGTCGATGCTCAACGTGTTTCAAAGTACAAGATTCATTACTTTGTTTTTGTTAATCCTTGTTTTTGTTTGTTTTGTGTTTTTCAAAGCAATTCGTAAATGTCGAGATTTAAGAACTACATAAATTTATGTTCATAAGTAATATTTGAAAAAATATATTGCTATTGAATGTCGAACCTTAAATGTTACTTTATTTAAAAAAATAATTTAGCATATCATTTTCCAAAGAGTTCCATATGTTGCAAATTACATGAATTTCGGTAGAAAATTTGAAAAAGTAGGATAGAAGCTTAAGTCTCGAATTTAATCTCATGTAAAAATTACAAAATATTCTTTTTTTTTTGCTATTTAACTATATTATATCCTTTCGCCGTTACATCACACACCTAAACAGGTAAATTTGGTCGGCAAGATCGAAATAGTGATAATTGATAAGGGTCATAAATATGTAATTTTTTAATTCACTCGTACGAAATTGTTAATTAAGGTATCTTAATAGACCCTTTTACAGGGTATTAATTTTTTTATCGATATGTATTATCAATATCTCTATAAAGCGTTACATATATGGCATTGTTGACACTTTTTAAACCATATAAAAAGTTTTCTGCAAGATCTTTAAAAAAGCAATCGACAGAAAAAAGTTGAAAATCTTATAGATTATCAGGCATTTCATAGATCCAAATTTGGGTGGAAAATCTTTTACATTGCTTAATCTTAAACAAACCTTCAACCAATCAAAATGGTTGTTTCAAACACTACTTCGGCTATTAACTCTAATTTAGTGGAAAACTCTACTTAAGTAGAGTTAATGCACGCGCGAACCACAAAAAATAGAAAAACTCAATTTAAGCTACTAAAACAGAGTTTTGTCCATACAATTGCAAGCAATAGCCGATGTCACCCCAGACAACTAATTCAATATTTCCATGTTGTTCGCAGCGTGCAAATCTACTTCGAAATCAATTTTCGTTGAATTCCGACAATGTTGAAATTTTGACGTATTTTTGCGGCCATCTTGGAAATGGCGGCCATTTTGAAAATTTTAAACGCACAGCATACAACTTCAGATGGTGATTTAACTTTGTGCCAAGTTTGAAATCATTCGGTCCAGCCATTTCAAAATAATCGCTCGGACAAGAATTATTGGAAAAATAAGAAAAAAAATAATAAGTATAACTAGATTTGCATTGCAAGCAATAGCCGGTGTCACCCCAGACAGCTTATTCGATGATTCCATGTTGTTCGCAGCGTTAAAATCTACCTAGAAATCATTTTTCGTCCAATTCCGACAATATTGAAATTTTGTTGACGTATTTTGGCGGCCATCTTGGAAATGGCGGCCATTTTGAAAATTTTAAACGCACAGCATATCACTTCAGATGGTGTTCCAACTTTGTGCAAAGTTTGAAATCAATTGGTCCAGCCATATAAAAATAATCGCTCGGACAAAAATAATTGGAAGAAGAACAAAAAATAATAATAATAAGAATAGAGAAGAAGAAACGTAGAATAACAACATGTCACCCCGACAAAGTCTGGGGTGACATAATAATAAAAACTAGATTTGCAATTGCAAACAATAGCTGATGTCACCCCAGACAACCAATTCGACCATTCCATCTCATTCGCAGCGTCAAAATCTACCTATAAATCAAATTTCGTTGAAATCCGACAAAGTTGAAATTTTGACGTATTTTGGCGGCCATCTTGGAAATGGCGGCCATTTTGAAAAGTTTTTTTTTCCCCAAAAAAATCTTCTCCTTATGTTGCTCTAACTTCATTCCAAGTTTCATTTCATTACATTAAGCCATTTCAAAATAATCCTTCGGACAAAAATTATTGGAAGAATAATAAAAGGAAGAAGAATAATCAGAAGAAACGTAGAATAACAACATGTCACCCCGACAAAGTCTGGGGTGACATAATAATAAAAACTAGATTTGCAATTGCAAGCAATAGCTGATGTCACCCCAGACAACCAATTCGACCATTCCATCTCATTCGCAGCGTCAAAATCTACCTAGAAATCAAATTTCGTTGAAATCCGACAAAGTTGAAATTTTGACGTATTTTGGCGGCCATCTTTGAAATGGCGGCCATTTTGAAAAGTTTTTTTCCCCCAAAAAAATCTTCTTCTTATGTTGATCTAACTTCATTCCATTCATTTCATTACATTAAGCCATTTCAAAATAATCCTTCGGACAAAAATTATTGGAAGAATAATAAAAGGAAGAAGAATAATCAGAAGAAACGTAGAATAACAACATGTCACCCCGACAAAGTCTGGGGTGACATAATAATAATGAATAACAGAGAAACGGACAAAGAACAATATGTCGTCCCGACTACGTCTGGGGCGACATAATATTGATAAAGAAATGGACAAAGAACAATATGTCGTCCCGACTATGTCTGGGGCGACATAATAAGAAACGAAACAAAAGCAATAAGTCTCCCAATTTCGTTTGGGAGACGTAAATAATAAGAAAAAGATTTACTTTATTGACGGGTTTATTAAACCAATATTGACATTTAATATATCCCTGTCAACTAGAAATTAAAGCCATGTTTGTTTTCTGTCAGCCTTTTTTTATACACCGTCAGAAAATAAACTTGAATTTTGGTTGATATATATTTGGTTTTTATCCGCATTAAAAGGTAAAATTTGGTTTGGGAAATACCAACAATATGAATAACATGTAAAACTTAAAAACCGTAAGTCAACATAACTTGACATATATTTCAAAGGTTTAAATCAGCCCTTGAAAGGTCTGAAGCTTATTTTCCAAAGGGATCCTGCTCAGTGTATTCAACTGTTTTATCAGGCAGACTGAGGAAAAGAGTGCATGATTAATCTGTACGAATTGAAACATTCACTGGGTTTCAGTTCTTTTTCTGCTTTTTAATATTTTAAACACAGGGGAGATTTTTTAAAAGTGTTTTAAGCTGATAGAAATTGTTCACTGATTTGCTATGTGTTTGTAAGCTATCCCAGTTTTTAATCCTTATTATCCACGCACTTTTCTGAAGAAAATGCTGGGATATTGTTTTGGTCCCGTCCGTCCGTCCGTCTGTCCGTCCGTCTGTCCGTTAGATGGACCTTGTCAGTGGAACTCCTTCCTCATTTTTGGATTTATGGATTTAATTTTGTTATAGAATTGTTGCATATAGTCTGCAGATGCGCAATAAACGTTCGGATTTTTACATTGGTCTTGGTGCAACAAGGGGCCCCATGATGTCAATCTTCACACATGTGAGCTTGTCAGTGGAACTCCACCTACGTTTTTGGATTAAAGGATTTAATTTTGTAATAGAATTGTAGCATGTAGTCTGAAGATGCACAATTAGCTTTAGGATTTTTGATATTGGTCTTGGTACAAACAAGAGGCCCCAAGATGTCGATTTTGACACATGTGAACTTGTCAGTGGAACTCTGTTTTCTGTGTCAAACAGGGAAGTGCGGGGATGGCCATTCATTTCTGAAGGCACCACTTCTAGTTTTAAGTTGTCGAAGTTATTTCCCCTGAAGTTAAACTAAAAGCGTTGGAAATTAACTGTTATCTGATATGAATTAAGTTAACAATCAAAAGATATGGAGTAAATGCACTACAAAACACTAAAAGTCTGAAACGGGCACTTTTTGTACTGAAAAGTACTGAAAAGTACTCGACCAGTCTCAACTTGTCTGAAAATTACTAAAGTAGTCTCGACCAAAGTCTGATTCAGTCTGAAATTTACTGAACCAGTCTCGACCTGTCTCAACTAGTCTGGACCTGTACTGAAACAACGGCAGTAGAATACCGAAGGAACAAAGGGGTGATATTCACAAAAATCGAAGTCCAAAGACAGGGCAAAAAAGAGAACACAGAAAACAATGACGTTAGACACAAAAACAATGACGCCAGACAGACACAAAGCACAGAACCAGAAACCACAACATTCAGAACAAAGGCACTCACAGTGTGAACTCCAGTGAAACTGAGAGTGACATCAGGTGCTAGGGAAGAGTAAGCATGTCCTGCTCTGTTAACAGCACCCGTCACACTGTGAGTGATTCAATCCGGGAAAATGTCAAAGTCGGTAGTCAAATCCGGGAAGACGTGAATCTAGCTGAAAATGTCCACTTTCATTTGGGATACTGACACGTCATATCTTTCAATGGATGAAATTTACAAAGGTTGAACAAATCCCTGACTAAGCAGCTTTTGGGACAGTGTTTTTGCTCTGTTAAAAAAATCACTGTACAAACTACAAGCTCGACAGTAACGAATCAACTGTGAAATGTACACTCCATAGGCTGGAGAGGTAGGAGAGGTAGGTATATTGAAAGAGTCTCGAGTCTGAATCTGTACTGAAAAGTCTCGACCTGTCCCGACCTGTCTGATATAGTACTGAAAGTGTCTCGACCTGTCTCGACCAGTCTGATTAAGTACTGAAAGAGTCTCGACCTGTCTAGACCAATCTTAAGTTGTAATGAAATAGTTTTGATCTTGAAAATCTCTTATATATGCTTTGAATAAGTAAATTAATTTAGTGTTTAAAAATTGAATTCTTAAATCAACCCTTCCTGCATTGATTGCAAAATGTTCTCAGATGCTTTCATTTATACTGTTATATATAAAACATCAAAAATTCTAAATTCACCTTATCAGCTAACATTACCATATGAGGAACATAAAAATAATATACTGTATAGCAATAATTTAATACTACATCCATACTAATAAAGAAAGAATAAAATAGAACAATTAACTGTCATGATTTTACCTTGTTCAAAATATTTGCTTGACTACTTTTTATTTTTTTTTAATTTTCAATTGTTTTTTATTTAAGAAAAGGAATTTTTCTATCGATGTAATTGAAATTTTAAAACATCAATTCCCCTTCAAATTTAAC
Organism: Modiolus philippinarum; assembly: GCA_002080025.1. Taxonomy (NCBI): domain Eukaryota; kingdom Metazoa; phylum Mollusca; class Bivalvia; order Mytilida; family Modiolidae; genus Modiolus; species Modiolus philippinarum. Next base: position 121,541 of record MJUU01071116.1, read on the forward strand.
TTGTGTACCACTAATCAAGTTATGAAACATGTGGTTGCCAAAAATTGCTATTTCAGGTACATGTTATATTC
>MJUU01071116.1:121822-132206 GCA_002080025.1 Modiolus philippinarum
TATAAAATATCAAAAATTCTAAATTCACCTTATCAGCTAACATTACCATATGAGGAACATAAAAATAATATACTGTATAGCAATAATTTAATACTACATCCATACTAATAAAGAAAGAATAAAATAGAAGAATTAACTGTCATGATTTTACCTTGTTCAAAATTTTTGCTTTACTACTTTTTATTTTTTTTTAATTTTCAATTGTTTTTTATTTAAGAAAAGGAATTTTTCTATCCATGTAATTGAAATTTTAAAACATCAATTCCCCTTCAAATTTAACTTGTGTACCACTAATCAAGTTATGAAACATGTGGTTGCCAAAAATTGCTATTTCAGGTACATGTTATATTCAATGATGTAATATAAAAGGTAATACACAGATGTTATTATATAAACCACACAATTTTTACCTGAGGCCATATCACACACCTGTGTCATTTTAATTTGTTAATGGAAGGTGTAACTGATGATGGTAATCAACTAAATTTGCAATATGCAATAATAAACAATTTATCGAATATATAAGAAAATTATGCTTGAGATAAATTTTGTCTACGCAAATATTCAAATTTGTGCATTCTATATTCATATTTTCTCTTATTTATTTAAGATAATGATCATATGTAGAGATTTTGGGTTTGTATTACTTAAACAAGAGAATGTATTTGAAATTAATTTTTGAGAAAAGAATCATTTATTTTAACTTCAGTAACAAATTTCTAGATGTGTATATTACATGTACCTTATATATTACATGGTACACAAGTTGAATGTGAAGGGGAGTTCATGTTTTATAATCTTAATTACATCGATAAAAAAATTTCCTTTTCTAAAATAAAAACCCAAGGCAAATTAAAAAAAAATTGAAAAGTAGTAAAACAAAAATTCTGAACAAGGTAAAATCATGACAGTTAATTGTTCTTTCTGTTTTATTCTTTCTTTATTAGTATGTTTCCTATAAATGTGTTTGCACTAATAAACGTAGTATAAAACTATTGCTATATAGTATATTATTTTTATGTTCCTCATATGGTAATGTTAGCTGATATGGTGAATTTAGAATTTTGATATTTTATATATAACAGTAATAAAAGCATCTGAGGAACATTTTGCAATCAATGCACGAAGGGTTGATTTATTAAAGAATTCAATTTTTTAAACACTAAATTAATTTACTTATTCAAAGCATATATAAGAGATTTTCAAGATAAAAGCTATTTCATTACAACTTTAGACTGGTCAAGACAGGTCGAGAATCTTTCAGTACTAAATGAGACTGGTCAAGACAGGTTGAGACTCTTTCAGTACTAAACAAGACTAGTCGAGACAGGTCGAGACACTTTCAGTTCTATATCAGACTGGTCGAGACAGGTCGAGACTTTTCAGTACAGGTTCAAACTGGTCGAGACTCTTTCAGTACAGGTCCAGACTAGTTGAGACAGGTCGAGACTGGTTCAGTAAATTTCAGACTGATTCAGACTTTGGTTGAGACTACTTTAGTAATTTTCAGACAAGTTGAGACTGGTCGAGTACTTTTCAGTACAAAAAGTGCCCGTTTCAGACTTCTTGTGTTTTGTAGTGATGCTAATGAGGCAAAATCTCTTCAAATGCATGTAAGAAACCATTCAATGAATCAACGTTTTTCTTCTTTTTATTAACCTTAAACTGTTTCGTTACTGCACAACATTCCGCATAACATAAAATCCCAAAGAGTTTTTACGAAATTCATAGATTTTATTTTATGAATTTTGAGTAAACAATGAATATGGAATAAATACACATGTGACAAAGTTCTACAAATGCATGCTAAAACCAAACAATAAAACAAAGCTTTAATTGTTTTTGATCTTTTACAGTAACTTGGGTTTCTTGGTATTTATTACCACTGGGCCGATACCACTACTGGTAGACTGTTAGTCTGTCGAGGATATTCACCAACCCAGTAGTCAGTACTTCGGTTCTGACCCGAAAACCGACTTAATTGAAACTTGCTACTGATAGTGTGACGGATGTCGCTAGCGAAGCAGGACATGCTTACCCTTCAGGAGCACCTGATGTCACTCCCGGTTTTCATGGAAGTTCACACTATGAGTGCCATAGTTCTTAATGTTATCTTTTTATTTCCGTGCATTGTAGCAGTCTCGTGTCCTTGTTTTGTCTTTGTTTTTATCTGTTACCGTTTTTACCATGTCTTTGGACTTCGATTTTTGTAGTCATCGCTTCCCTTGTTCCTTCGGTATTCTACTGCCGTTGTTGCAATATATTGTTTTTCAAAATTTTGATTTAAACTAAGGAATATCTCCCTCATGCATAGCTCAGTCCTTAGCTGAGTTTTGGCTTTGTATTTAGATCTTTTTGGTGATTTGTTCTCTATCACCTTTTACACGTTTTTCGGTTAATAGCCTTCTAAATATTTTGGTTTGATCTGCACTGATGAGACATAAGTTGCGCATATGTAGAAACTAAATTAACAGTAACTTCGTTACTCTGTTTGTTATTTACAGCTACACTTTATTATTTATAGCTTTGCATGTACGATGTTTTACAATTAAGGTAGATCGGTAGTCTTCCGCCATTTTGAATTTGTTATTTATGCTGTTATGGTATTATCTGCTTCTTAGATATGCAAATATTTTTTATTTTTAATGTATCAATAAATATTATATCCATAATGCAAAATGCAAAGGACCTACATGGACTTGATTTCACACATCTTTATCTAATTGGACGAAGTATGGTAACTTGAAAATTAAATAAATTGGAAGAGGATTTTTGAAAATGGGAGATAATCTGATAAAAATGTTTTATATAGATATCACTATGAAATTCACATTTTGCAAATTATATGGAATACAAAGTCGGTGACCCCATTTTTCTTCATATTTTATGAAAGTATGTTCAAAGGGCTAATACACGAGTAAAGTAGAAAGAAATCTAAGGAATAATTTTAAATATACCTGTTTTTCCCTATATATTCATTAGAAATATTTGATTATTTTGATATCAGTTATTTTAAAAACAAGCACGGTGATCCCCCTTTTTTATTTTTTATCTCAATGCTTATATAATAAGGAAACTTTCCTGTAAAAAAATTAAAAAAATCCATGGAAAAAAATTGGAGTACCCATCTACCTTAAGCCAAGAGTTAATTAACAAACGTAATTTAACAGTCCCACAGATACATATGACAAAACATATATTGAAGAAGTCTCATATGGCCTGGAAGACCTTACTGTTTTTGAACCTATGGCCTTGGTTTGGACAAATGTATTTCAAAGCAGGACAAACATATACGACGGGAACGCTGCATCCCTTAATATAAACAAAACGAGGATGTTTCTCGGATTGTTATGAAGATGGAATATCGGAATGGTTCTAGATTTAATTATAGTGAAAGCTGAAAATGAATTGTCTTTGCAAATTGGTGGAACATTTTACCGAACAAAAACTGCGGTAAACATTCCAAGATGATATTTCGCTTATGCTGACTGCCAATGACAAAGTAGAAAAAAAAATATATATATATAATAAAAAACGTTTTTGTCACAAGACAATGGAAACATTCTACCCCACATTTCAACATTCAGAAAGCTTTTTATCGTCTACAGACTATGTTTGTTATATCTACAGATACTAAAACAACCACATTGAAAGAAATAATATCAGATATCCTCTTTGGCGCGCTTTAAAACCGGTTTAACCCAACATTTCTTTTGAAATGCCTGTACCAAGTCATGACTATTGAGGTCGACAATTTTTCCGGTGGCTTCCGTCTGATTGGTCTTTTTGTCTTTTGGATTTCGGCTCTTAACAACTCTGTTAGGAAATTGTTATTACCCCCCAAAATGTTAGGAGAAAGTGAAACAAACTGACTGTCAGACCATGTCATAGATAATGAGAATACTTTTAGAAGAAACGAGCTGTTATTATAATCTGAAAAATTTGCTTTGCATATATGACATTGTCAACCAATTTCAAACTATCCATGAGAACCTTCATTTGATACATAAATTGCTCACAATAGGGCCTGTAAGTCTCGTCATGTGACTCACGAGACTACACGATAACAGGCAATTCAAAAACTATTCCCGCCAAAACATGGCGTCTGAGCATTATGACGTTCAAACTTTTGTTTGAAACGTCATATATCTTTGTTCAAAATGTAACTTCCGGATAAAGTTTTTGATCCCGGAAGTTCCAAAATTGTACGAGACTTACAGGCCCTATAAAAGCGTTGTTCCATTGCTTGGTTTAAGCATGTATTTGTGGAAACTCCGTCTCATGTCCATTTACTCCATATCCTTTCATTGTTTATTTGATACAGTTGGTGGACCAGTCTGTCTGAAATGTAGTGGTATACGGCAACCATATGACTGTACTAATGTTGTGAAGTGTGGTGAGGACGAGGTGAGAATTTCACACTCTAGCATTATAGCAGTATCACATGATAAAGAACAAAGAAGCGTTGTCCCAAAGCTTGGTTCTTCCACGAATCTGTAAAGATTTTGCCTCATTTACATTCATTCTTTATCCTTTCATTATTTGTGTTGTCTTGTTTATGACACTGTTACCTTTTAGTTTTGTCTTCGTTGGTTATGTTTGTGATAACGTTTTGTCCTTGTTATTGCCCAAAAAAGATGTAAAAGAAAATGGATAACAGGAAACACCTACAATGGCTGAAAATTATTACTACGTGCCACAATCTGCTATGGAACTACACATGAAGAACACGAAAAAGACAAAAGACAAACGCAGTCAACGATAGGAACTCGGGGCAGCCGGACTTGGTTCCGGCACAAGCAAAAGCCAGCGGTAGGGTTAAACCGGTTTATGGGTACCCAAACCTCCCCTTTATCTGTCCCGTTTCCCTATAGTATAATAAACATACGAATAAAACCCAATACAGGTAGACTACTTACTCCTTTACCACAATCTTGAAAGAAAAAAAAAACAAAAAAAAAAACAATACGTAATTTTGAAAGATGGGTCAAGGGGCGCTTGCCGCTAAACTGTCGGCTAGCTCAAGGAGCCTAATCTGCTGGTAGAACACTGTCGCACTACGGAAGAAAAATCAAACTCAAAACTTCCCGAAGGGTTTGGTCAAGAATCATCATAAGTTTCAGAAGACATCAGCAGTATCAGTGAGAGGCCAGTGTGTGTGTGCAAAATTTTCAGGTCATCAGGTCTCAAAGCTAATTTAACAGATGCAAGCAGTTATCTTGTCGATATCACCTTTTACGTAAAGAAGGTAAGTTACGTCCCTGGTTTTCTGGCATTTTTTAACAACATTTCCGAATAAAATGAGGATTAGAAATGCCCTTAGTAATAAGCTGTTTACGAGTAACGCCATATGCTTACCAATCCGGAGCACCAGATGTCACTGCCGATTTTTATGGGAGTTCACACTGTCAGTACTTTAGTTTTTCGTGTTGTCTTGTATATCATACTGTACAATTTTAGTTTTGTCTTCGTCAGTGATGTTTGTGCTACCGATTTGTCCTTGTGATTGTTTGAATACTATCAAGATTTACCAAAGCTTTTCAAAATTTTACCATGGTACTGTTTGAGGGTTAGAGAAGTAACATTTACCATGGATTTCAATTGTTTTTGTCTAAGGGTTAGAAAATGGCATTAACCAATCCGCTACCAAACAGATCTTTCAAAAAATACATGCCTCACTAATAGTGTGACCGGTGTCGTTAGCGGGGCAGGACATGCTTACCCTTCCGGGGCACCTGGTGTCACTCCCGGTTTTCATGGGAGTTCACACTATGAGTGCCTTTGTTTTTAATGTCGTCTTTTTATTTCCTTGCATTGTACCTGTCTCATGTCCTTGTTTTGTCTTTGTTTTTCTCTGTTGCTGTTTTTCCCATGTCTTTGGATTTCGATTTTTGTAGTCTTCGCTTCCCATCTTCCTTCGGTATTCTACTGCCGTTGTTTTAGACATCAACTGTTTATATCTATCATAAAACTTCTTAAATGTATCCAACAATTTATGAAAACTGTAGCCCTGTTGTAAAAGTTTGAGCAAATGTCATTGTTGAAAGTCATATTGTGACTTCAAATATAAAGGGGAGGTTTGGGTACCCATTAACCGGTTTCACTGTACCGCTGGCTTTTGCCAGTGCCAGTACCAAGTCCGGCTGTCCAGAGTTCCTATCGTTGTGTACGTTTGTCTTTTGTCTTATACGTGTTTTTCTTGTGTAGTTCCGTTGCAAATTGATGCTTTAAATTATAATTTTCAGCCATTGTAGGTGTTTCCTGTTATCCATTTTTAACATTTAAGCTGTTATATTGGTTTGATGTATTTTTAGAGACTTTGGCTAAAGTGTATTTATTCGATATTCTTTCATTATTCATGTGTTTACTAACTATTTAGATTTGCATAAAACTCGAACAGCTTTGACAGTATATAGTTACAGTTATATATTTTGTTATTTACAACGACAGTAGAATAACGAAGGAACAAGGGAAGCGACGACTACAGAAATTCCAAAAAACTCCATGGCAAAAACGGCAACAGAGAAAAACAAAGACAAAACAGGGACTTTAGGCAGCTACAATGCACAGAAATAAAAAGATAAATTTAGAACTAAGGCACTCATAATGTGAACTCCCATGAAAACTGAGAGTGACATCAGGTGCTCCGGAAGGATAAGCATGTCCTGCTCCGCTAGCGGCACCCGTCACACTATCAGTGAGTCAATTCGGGGTTTAGTCAAACACGGTTATGTCAAATCCGTGAAGACGTGAAATCTAGCTGAAATTGTCCGTTCTCAATTGGGACACAGACAGGTCATATATGTCAATGATGTCATGGTGACGGCCATCGAATTTTTGAAGGGATGTAAGTAACAAAGGTTGAACAAATCTCTGACTTAGCAGCTTTTGGGACAGTGTTTTTGTTCTTTTTACAAAACCACTGCATACACTACATGCTCGACAGTAACGAATGAACTGTGAAATGTACACTCCATAGGGTAGAGAGGCTGTATATGATAATATTGTCAAATGAGACTGTAAATTCAAATATTTAGAACAATAAACCCATCGCTAATTATACATCGGCAATCAAGTACTGAAGCAAAAATGATGAAAGGGGAATTCTAAAGACAAAAATCCAAAATCACGGCAATTCATATCCAACAAAAAGATACAGAATGACAATGACAAAACAAATAAACAAAAATGAACAAGAACGCCACAAAACTAAAGCACCAGCAGTGTGATACAAATGAAGTTGTTATGTATACCTCCTTCAACTGCGAGTCTTTTGGAAAGTAAGTAGATTACGGCAATATACTATGTATTGTATAAATGTTCACATATGCATGATCAAAACAAATTCTAAATTGCGAAATTTTTACTCATTAAATCAAGCAAAACTTGTTAACAAAATATATAAAAGATTTGAAAAAAAAATGTGTCTAACAGATGTTATAACATCTGGTACAAACATAAGTATTCGTATCGTAACAAGCATATCATATATTTAAATTACGTCCAATGCTTGACAGCTGAATATGATATACATCTAACAGTAACTGGACAACGAGGACCTTATGAGATTTAATAAAAAGAGNATAATTGATTATCATTTGATAGCTACAGCTAAACTAAAAGCAACTTCTAATCATAGAAGCATTCCTACTATGTACTGGATTCCTAAACATCACAAAAATCCTTTCAAATTTCGTTTTATTTCGGCATCAAGTAAATATTCAACTATACACATTGTTTTATTGAACAGTGCACTTACTACCATAACAAATCTCGTCATCAATTTCAGCAACAAATGTTATGAATACAGTGGATATAACTACTTTTGGAGTGTTAAAAATTCGGTAGAAGTTTTGGAAAGACTTCGATCTGTTAATGAAACATAAACATCCGTCGATAGCTATGATTTTTCTAACCTTTATGCTACATTACCGCAAACAGTAATCAAAGAGAAATTTCCATATTTGATCAAATGGTCCTTCAAGAAATCAGGATGTACTTACATTTGTTGCAATATTTTTAATTCGTTTTTCAGTGACGACAAACATGACGAATATACCAACTCGATTTGTCAGGATATGATGAAAGCATTAAATTTTCTTCCTGATAATATTTTTGTTCGTTTCGGTAATACCGTCTATCGGCAAAAAATATGTATTTTTATGGGTGCCAGCTGTGCACCTCTCATAGCAGATTTATTTCTTAATTGCTACGAGTCACAGTTAAAGGCCAAAATCCAAAAGACCATTCTTAACAGCATTTAGTGGATATTTTTTTTAAATAAATATAGATTTTTGGACCATATTTTGACTTTAAATAATCCTGAATTCTCTAAATTTACAGACCAAATTTTTCCTTACTTTAAATAAATCCAATCGCAGCAGCGATCATACACCTTTTTTTGATCTTGTTAATCAAGGAAAGTTTAACACCAACATTTATGATAAATAAAAGAGACAACAAAAGTCCGAATCGATCAAAGGGAGAGACCAGTAAGGAAAATCCGCATAACATTCGACTGAATCAGGGAAACACAATCCAACACANAACATTTTTGGCAAGCCGTCATATTCCCGACTTGGGAATATGAGCCATACAGCTCAATAAAATTATTGCAGTTGGAAGTAACATATGTGTTATGGTCTCATGTTCATTTACTCCATATCCTTTCGTAAAATATTGGAATGGTGGGTTAAACCAGGTTTAATGATGCATTAACCTCCCGCTTATATGACGACGAACTATAGCTTCTGTGTGCCCAGATTGTGTTAAATGTCAAAGCCTTAATATTGTCAAAACCTAGATTTTTTCCAAACAGGTAAAATGTTTTTGTCGTTCGATGTACAAGCTTTGTCTAATACAGGAAAAATGTTTTTGTCGCTCAGTGCACAAATCACACTAAAGTTGCAAAAACAGAAACCTCAAAGAAGAAGCCGTAACTTAAACAAAACCGTCTTCAATAAAATTGGAAATTGGAATTGAATATTTATCAATCAAATCTTGATATCGTCCAATACATTTCTTCAGAAAAACTATTAATCTGCATTTCTCGGAGCCCTGATTTAAATATTTACGACTTAAACATATGTGTCGTTTAAAAAAATCTTGATAGTGACTACATGCTCTAGCGTAACGGATTAATTGAGAAATATATACTCCATACGCTGGGGAAGACGGAATATTTTTGTCGAGGTGTGGAAAGTTTACAATATCAAAATTGAAATCGTCTCCTTTGTCATAAATACGTGTGCTGAGGTTGCCACTGTCGTCGAACTCCAAAAGTAAATCTAAAAACGAAACAGAATGGTCAGTGTCTGTAATCTCCTTTATTTCTAGTTCTGGGGGATATATTAATGGAATATAGTCGGTAAATTTACTAGATTAAAAAGGACGATTTCTCTTTCATTATTCTTAATTTTCCCCTTCTCGGCGGCGATGTTCCGTTAGCGCCTTCTTACGTGGTCTACAATTCACAACTTGTTCGATATGCACGAGTATGTAGTGATGTTTCTGACTTCAACGACCGAAATCTTTGTCTAACTGAAAAAAACTTCTGCATCAAGGGTTTAGATATAATAAATTGATAAAACACATTCTCTAAATTTTATTATAGATACATTGACTTATTAAGGAAATTTGGTTCTACATGCAGGGCTCTTATACAACAGCGCATTTCACATCCAAACGTCTATGGAAATATCATTTACAAAGCAAATAAATTCAAAAGTTGTCATCCGTTGAACGAACTTATTCATAAAAAACTAATACCGAAGTTACTATGAATTTTACCGAAGTTACTATGAATATTATAAAGGATATAAATACAGAATTGTAGTTAAATCTTTACTTCTGGTTTGTTTTGGCAAAGATATTGATAAGCTCCTAAATGCTTTAAACCGTAAAAAGAATAAAGCAGTTTTTCATATTGGCAGTATTTGGCATTGCACAATATCCTGTTTTTCTTTCATAATTGATGTTGATATACGAAATCTATTTAGAAGTTTTTCAATGGAAGTTTCATATGTAAGAAGGCTTGATATCAAAGTCAACGAAAATTATGTCCTTAGCTAGCTGTCAGTAACTGCGAGCATTTGTCAGGACAGTACCCATGTGTAGTGTCTTCATATTTTATGTACTTCAGTGTAAAGGTTCTCGTCTTGATAAGTTGGATTTTTTTCTACTTTGATTTTTACTGTGAGTCTTTTTTTTTAATTTATTTTTAGCCATTCACCACGCATAGGGGAAGGGTTTGGATCCAAGAAATAAAAGTGACAACAAAAGTCCGAATCGAATAAAGGGAGAGACCAGTAAGGAAAATCCGAAACACAATCCAACAGAGAACATTTTTGGCAAGCCATCATATTCCCGACTTGGAACGGGCATT
>MJUU01071116.1:132266-158494 GCA_002080025.1 Modiolus philippinarum
CTTTCCCAAGTCAGGAATATGTTGGTCATTGGCATGTCTTTGTCTTCTTACAAAATTTTAGTTTCTTGATATTCGGGTTATTGGCAGTGGTCTGTTTCCATTTTGTTTTCCTTTTTTATTTTTGGGGGCCATTTAGGGCTTGCTATGGTGTGAGGTTCCTCACTGTGTATGGTGACCCCTAGATGCTTTGTTTAAGGTCTTTTTAACCTGGAGATGGGATGTTGTCTCCTTGACATTTACCTTTCTTTTTATATTTATTTTGAATACAAAAGTGAAAACAGATTGTCTTATCCTGTATTTGTTGCAACAAATATACTGAACAGAGTAACGATAATTTATTCTTTCACTATACTTAGGGGACGACCATTTGATTTACAAAGATGGGGAAGGGCGGATTATAATTAGGCGAGAACAAATATTTATTTTATGGCAATTTAAAAAAAAATATCATTTTTCATCAAATGTCACATCAAGTCATTTATTTGAATTTTCCCTAGGACAGATTTTATTGATACAAAATCATTATGACATTATTTACTTTCATGACAAGTAGAAATAGAATATTCACTTTGTTTATTATTTATTTACAAAATTTCTTAAGTCATCCACTGAAATAATCGTCATCTTATTTGCTTTATTACAACGATCCAATCATAAGTTGATGTCATATCTAATGGATTTCAAATCAACCAAAAATTAAAGAACAAATTGAAATTCTATTTTGCCCTAAATCAGCCTGATGTACAGTCCTCAGACAACGCATTTAGAAACCAATTAATTAATTATATTGCTTATATTATACTTTGTAGCTGTGTAGCGTCCAGAGATATATAACTGATGATGGACATGTGATGTTAAATGTTTTATAGTACGTTGTAGCTGTGTAGCGTCCAGAGATATATAACTGATGATAGACATGTTATGTTTAATGTTTTTATAGTACGTTGAAGCTGTGTAGCGTCCAGAGATATATAACTGATGATGGACATGTAATGTTTAATGTTTTTATTTTACGATGCAGCTATGTATTGTCCAGAGATATATAACTGATGATGGACATGTGTTGTCTAATGCTTTTATAGTACGTTGTATCTGTGTAGCGTCCAGAGATATATACCTGATGATGGACATGTTATGTTTGATGTTTTTATAGTACGTTGTAGCTGTGTAGCGTCCAGAGATATATAACTGATGATGGACATGTAATGTTTAATGTTTTTATTGTACGATGTAGCTATGTAGTGTCCAGAGATATATAACTGATGATAGACATGTGATGTTTAATGTTTTTATAGTACGTTGTATCTGTGAAACGTCCAGACATATATAACTGATGATGGACATGTTATGTTTAATGTTTTTATAGTACGTTGTAGCTGTGTAGCGTCCAGAGATATTTAACTGATGATGGACATGTAATGTTTAATGTTTTTATTGTACGATGTAGCTATGTAGTGTCCAGAGATATATAACTGATGACGGACATGTGATGTTTAATGTTTTTATTGTACGTTGTAGCTATGTAGCGTCCAGAGATGTATAACTGATGATGGACATGTTATGTTTATTGTTTTAATTGTACGTTGTAGCTATGTAGCGTACATAGATATATAACTGATGTTTAATATTTTTATTGTAAGTTGTAGCTATGTAGCGTCCAGAGATATATAACTGATGATGGACATGTGATAGTTAATGTTTTTATTGTACGTTGTAGCTGTGTAGCGTCCAGAGATATATAACTGATGATGGACATGTGATGTTTATTGTTTGTATTGTACGTTGAAGCTGTGTAGCGTCCAGAGATATATAACCGATGATGGACATGTGATAATTAATGTTTTTATTGTACGTTGTAGCTGTGTAGCGTCCAGAGATATATAACTGATGATGGACATGTTATGTTTGATGTTTTTATTGTACGTTGTAGCTGTGTAGCGTCCAGAGATATATAAGTGATGATGGACATGTTATGTTTAATGTTTTTATTGACCGTTGTAGCTGTGTAGCGTCCAGAGATACATAACTGATGATGGACATTTTATGTTTAATGTTTTTATTGTACGTTGTAGCTATGTAGCGTCAAGAGATATATAACTGATGATGAACATGTTATGTTTATTGTTTTCATTATACGTTGAAGCTGTGTAGCGTCCAGAGATACATAACTGATGATGGCCATGTTATGTTTATTGTTTTTATTGTACGTTGTAGCTGTGTAGCGTCCAGAGATATATAACTGATAATAGACATGTGATGTTTATTGTTTTTATTGTACGTTGTAGCTATGTAGCGTCCAGAGATATATAACTGATGATGGACATGTTATGTTTAATGTTTTTATTGTACGTTGTAGCTGTGTAGCGTACAGAGATATATAACTGATGATGGACATGTGATGTTTAATGTCGGCTGTAGAGAATTACGGGTATGAATTTAATTGAAACCAGTATAAAGTGTACATTACAAAGTCCAACTTCATAAGAAGGCTCATGTAAATTTGTTTTGTCCACGTTCCTTTTTCCTGCAGATAACATCAAGTTCGATATAGGAATGAAAACGACATATAACCAGTAGAATCTAAAATTACAAGGCAATGTACGAAAAAGAAAAGAATTATACATGGTGGGATACTTCTTTTGTCTTAGGTTCTTACTGTCATCTATCGAAATATATTGATGATGACCTTTGATTAATTAACTGAAATTTAAAGGCAATGCAGAAGAAAACTTAATTAAAGCTATAATTTGCGGAAAATATAATGATTTCACATTTATTATCTTGTAACATTCCTTGTGCAACTGCATAAGGCTTGTATGTATATAAGCTGATACGCTAGAGTATTCTCCCAATACGAGGACTTTACAAATATATGTTTGCTTCTCACAAGGAGAATACTCGTCTAATGATATGAGGAGAAACTTTTGACCGTAAATTCTATGGTTGCCTCTATGAGTTGGTTAACCACTATAATGTCACAATCGCACAGCTTGTGACTGACGTTTGTTTTGCAATTGACTAGATCTTGCATTGAGTTGATTTGAAATGTGGGACTTGACTTGCACCTTGAGGCGAATGAACTTTGCGCATACCGATTTTGACGAATAAGTGGCAGAACACGGTTGTCCTGTAGACAAGCCTGGTCTTATTTGTTAGAGAGTTTATGTGTTGTGTGCCGATATATTACTAATATAACACTCCTTGAAACTTTAGAAGCTATCCGGTGAAAGAAATATTTAGGTCTCAAGTTTCTAAATCAGTGGTGATATGTAATAATCGTTCCAAATAAGACAAAGGCGTATAGTCTTAGCTGGGGTACCAAAATAAATGATAAATCATTAAAATTTATTATATGGCTGTACCTGTTGCATGCAATATGAGACCCGTATATCGGGATCGGTACAACACAATTCCTTTTACTTAAATGAATAAATTTATGAAGTTAATGAAAACTTGTATATTTAATCTGACAGATTTGTACCGTTGTCTCACCTGCGTTAGGAAGACGTGAAATTCCAACGGACGTGGCTTTATCTCGATCAAGTAATACACGAAGCCAAACAGGAGCTACCATATTGTGTACACAGTGTTGTGAGAGTGATATTTGTAATGCTGGTTCACTGTGTTATGCCAATGGTAAGTGTATACGACTTGTTTGATACTGAAATATGAAATTGTCGTCAATTTTGTTGAATCAATAGTTAGTGTGTAGGCCTTGATTTCTATTTTAATGCTCATTTAACCTGTAATGCTGGTTTACTTATTAAGTCAATGGGGAGAAGTTTTAAATCCAACTGAAAGTGGTATGATTGTTCGCTTTGTCGAGCCAATAATAAGTGCACGGCCCTGGTTCTTACTGTCATTTATTTGGAGTAAAGGTTCAATTTGTTGGATCAACGGTAAATGTGTATGCATTGATTCCTATTGCAATGCTATTGTATTTTTAATACTTGTCTACAGTAGGTCTTTATTACAATTTTTATCTGTAATGCTGGATCATTTTGTGTTGCCATTTTAAAGTTCCTGTTGAAATGGCATTTTCTTTTTTTTTAATTTAACAAGTGATACACCAGAGCGTGTTGATTATCGATTTTTTTTAATTACGTCCAGCAGTTAATTTGAACGTTAAAATAATAATATCTTATTACTATACATAAAACGGGGATTAAGATTTTAGTTGGTCTTTGCATATTTTTAGTACTTGCTGAGTCATGTTGTTAAAATTGTACTTAAATGTATTTGCAGTAAAAACGTTGATGTTTCTGTACTGAATTCAGTTTTTGCCTAATGTTCATGGCTCTAATGCAAATTAAACATTTTTTTTTTCAGAGTTTATACACAAAAACCATTTGATATGCTTTAACTGTCAATCAGCACAAGGGCCTGATACTTGTAATACAATAACAAGGTGTAACCAAGGAGAGGTAAGAAATGGTAGTAATAAAATTACCCAACAAAGTTGTCATGAGCCGAAGTTTATGAAACAAAGACACATTAGGTGGAATCCATCGAAAAATTGTCGACCGCAATGGAACTGACTTGGTACAGGCATTTAAAAAACAATGGAAGTTTACACCGGTTTTATGGCATGCCACACCCCCTTCCGTTGCAGTAGTGTCCGATAGCAACTCAAGAGCAATTGCTATTCACAGGTTTTAGACAGTTGAAATAAATTACCCTCCTAGTACCAAGTATAAAAAAAAAAANAATCTAGAATCCGATTACGGACCGAAATTCAATTTTGTCCACAACGGACTGATATCTATTAAAGAACTTTAAATGATCGATTGGGACGGAATTTTTGTAGCATTGATTAATAAGGTGTGCTAGCTCTCGAATCAGCTGTGAAATATGCGATCCTTCAGCAGGTGAAACTGGAAAAATACTATCCATGTTACGGAAAGTGATAATTTTGAAATTAAGATCGTCCCTTTTGTCGTAAATTTTATTACTGAGATGACCATTTTCGTCAAATTCGAAATGAAGGTCCAAAAAATATGTATATCTTGCGGTTTCTGTCGTTTCCTTTATCTCTTGTTCTGGTAGATATATTAACTAGCTCTCCAAATGTTAAAATGTATTATCGAATAGCAAATCAAACATACTGCACACCTGTTTTTCATCATAGCATACTTTTCCTCTTCAATCTGCTTTTTGAAAAAATGTAAATTTATAACCTGTTACAACATATTTTTTATGAATTGGCAAATGTTTTATGAATGATAGATTCAATTCGCGATTTTAATGTACCATGATGATTACTATTTATGCGGCCAAACAGCAAAAAGACCAGATACATGCAAAACAATTACAAGGTGCAACCAAGGGGAGGTAAGCCCCGATAGCGTCAATCAGCAGAAGGGCTTGATACTTGTAATACAATAACTAGGTGTAACCAAAGGGTGGCGGGGTAAGCAATGACAGTCATTTAATACAAAGGCCATTTCAAGGTTATTTTAGATATTGAATATTTTACGAAAGGATATGGAGTAAATGAACATGAGACAATAACACATGAATAATAACAATAACATGAGACAATAAATACAAAGGCCATTTCAAGGTTATTTTAGATATTGAATATTTTACGAAAGCATATGGAGTAAATGAACATGAGACAATAACACATGAATCTATTATTACACTTTATTTTTTTCGTCATCTGGAACATAAAAAAGTCCCGCTTGAGCAAAAGCATTTACCCTTTGTCCTGAACTATTGAATATGACGACGCAGACCTGATGATTACAAACCTGGCTTTCTCTTATCATAACCCCAGCTTTAGCGGGTGGTATATAGTGATCATGGTGTCCGTTCGTCCGTCTGTTCGTTATTCCGTACGCCATAGTGTACATACTTTGTGGCGACAACTCCCACTAGACCACTTGGTGAAATTCAACAAATCTTTCACAGAATGTTCAATAATTATTGCCTTTGTGCACCAGCCATCTAAAAAATTAATTTGACTTGTTTAGTTAGATATAAAAGCGTTGTACCATTGCTTGGTTTTACCAAGTTTTTGTAAAGACTTTGTCACTTGTGTATTTATTCGATACATCTCTCGCGCCGGGAATCTCCAACAGGAGACAAACTCGAGGCTTGAAAACATTGTAAGAATATGGGTTAAATAACAAATAACCGAGGTTACTGTGAATTTAGGTTCTACATATGCGCATTCTTACAACTTATGTCTCATCAGTTCAGATCATATCAAAACATTTGGAAATGCATGAACCAAAATATTTGTAAAATCTGATGATTAAATGATTGAATCAGTTTGATTCTTGATAGAGTAAAACATTTCTTAACCAGTTTAACTTAATTTTCCAGGTGTGTTCCGTTGAATCAAAGAACATTGGATTGAATAATGATATCGTTTGGTCTTCAGGATGTAGAAAGAAAGAAGAGGTAAGTGTTTCCTTATATTTATTGAAATGATATAAAGATGACGTAAAACAATGATAACAAATACAATAATTTATTACATAATACATGTGTCATACATATTCAAATCTCTCACTGAATGCTTACAGTGACAAAAGTAACGGAATATGCAGAGGCCAAGTAACATGTCCTGAGTTGTAACCTAAGATGCACCATTGTGCAAATTTCCTTAAAACCAAACATGTTTTCTATTTTATGCGTCAGATTTTACCTTTTTAATTGATGAATTTTTTGTTTGCTAAAAGTTGCTTATAAATCTTTAATGTTATTTATCAGATGTTGTTACATTTATTTAGCCATATATTTATAAGAAACAACGGCAGTAGAATACCGAAGGAGCAAAGGAGTGAAATTTACAAAAATCGAAGTCCAAGGACATGACCAATACGAGAACACAGAAAACAATGACGTTAGACACAAAACAATGACGATAGACAGATACAAAGCACAGAAATAGAAATCACAACATTCAAAACAATGGCACTCACCGTGTGAACTCCAGTGGAACTGAGAGTGACATCAGGTGCTCTGGAAGGGTAAGCATGTCCTGCTGAATGAGGTAATAACATAATTATCGAACAGAATTGTCAAGAACCAAAGTCCAGTGGTGAAATAAACAAAGTAAGTAAGAAACCAATGGAAAAATTGTCAACTGAATATGTTAATTATTTTCATTTAAGTGTCAGAACACAACTCATAACCAAGGAAAACAATGTACATTTTGTTGTGGTTCGGATATTTGCAATATGAATTGCTCAGTTGCTACATCAGGTACGTATACTTAACTGATCTAAGACAAAATTTAATGATCATTTAATGGAAGAATGTTAAAACTGTTAAAACTGTTTCAAAGAATTAGGCGACAGACATATAAAGGATATATAAAAAATAGATGTCAAGAATGATCAAATGTCGACCCTTTTAGAATTTCCCCTGATGCCTTAAAGCAATTCCTCAGATCTGAAAAAGATACTCAAAGAGTAAGGTGAATCAGAGGTGGATACACATAAACTCTAAAGATTTATTACAATTTCTTTTCAACAGAACTAAATGTTTGCAACAATATGAAAACATTTGATTTTTTAACACTTTTTACCACTCTTCTGAATACAAAATTGAAATCAGTATCCCGCGATCTCAGCCATCATTCTTTCTGCTTCAACACAAGGTGAAAAAAGAGACTTCAAATTAAGTATTTCGTCAAGAAAACACCTATTTTGTCAAAGAACACATTTATTCAAATAAAAACGTATACTGAGAAATATGTGATTACCATGCTATAATTTTCAGGAGACAATATATTTGTTAAATTAGTAGGACACGTATTGCTATAGTTGCTCTGATGCCAATAGGCATTAATTGTGCTCCACTTCTGTCAAGTTTGTTTTTGTATTCGTATGGAGCCAGGTTCATTTAAAGGCTAGTACAGAAGAATGAAAAAACCAATCCGGATCTTTAAATTTCACTTTTCGTTACAAAGATAATGCTTTATCTGTAAACAATCCTCGATTTAAGGGTTATTTTTATCTCATCTAACCAAGTGAAAATCAAAGAAACCTTTGATACACCAACATCAGCACCATACCTTGACCTTAACCTTAACATTGGCAAATCGGGAAAATTAAAATCCAAAGTTTTATGACCAACGTGATGATTTTAACTTTTCAATTCTGAACTTACATTTATTAGTATTACAATGATCACATATCCATCGTATTGAGTCTATATTCACAGCTTATTGGCTACTGTAGTGCAAGTAATATGTACGTTGATTTTGTCAACAGAGCGAATAACTCTAAAAGTTTTATGGTCGTCACCACGACTTAATGGATAGCTACAATGTGTCTATATTACAATGGAAGATTGATATTGATACCCAAGCCATTACTAGATTGGCACATATCGAATACACTTACTTTTCCATACCTTTCTGGTGTACCTTATTTTTATTTCCAAAGGTTGTCCAAATGGATGGTTGATACACGACGACTCTTGCTATTATTTTGCTATTCCTGGTCAGTCAAAAACTTGGAATGAATCAAAAGTAAGATAAATAAATTACTGAAATAATGTAGTATATTTAATCAAAAGAGTGAAAACGCCATTGAGTATTCCAAACGAAGTACCAGTTGAATGTAATCTTTTGTTCCGGTCTACAAATGTAAACCTGAAATGATTGGACATTAATTGATTTCAACATATATTCGAAAAACTGCCAGGGATTATAAGTTGTCACTGATATTGACAACGTCATTACATCGGAATAACATGGTGGAATCGAAATAAAACCACTTTTTGCAGATGTCATTTAGAACAGATATATCATAAAAAAGAGGAATATTTGGCAAAAATACAGGTCGCGGGCCGGCGGTAAAATTTCCCGAGCCTAAAAGGCGAGGAATACTTATACCCTAGACACAATTTTGGGATTTTAAGCATCATTTTGTTGGGGTAGGGTAAAATTTTCGATATTTAGGGTCCCATTGTGTACACCTTGTTTTCTTTAAAGTGTTTTAAGACAGCGAACAATAAATTGTCATATTTGCTGATATATCCTTCAGATTTGACACTAGTCAGACATGTCAATACTATTTTAGTTTAAGTAAAGACTTCTTGAGTCAGATTTGACACTAGTCAGACATGTCAAAACTATTTAAGTTTAAGTAAAGACTTCTTGAGTCAGTTCTAGCCGTGTTATATAAATTTTAAACCGATTCACATTTTGATCAATATTACTTTACTTATTTGAAAACAGCTATGACAGGTCCATTAATTCTCCGTATGATTCATAAAGTGCCGTTTTGTTTGTTTGTTTTTAAAAAAGGACTATAAGTTTAAAGCATAACGATATCAGTTATGATAACCGGGAATACTCATTTCGAGGCCAAAAAAGAAACCTTATAACAAACTCGGTGGCGCTCGATGGCGTGGTGATTCATACCCTTTTCGATGACGATAGAAATTATTGTTAGAAATCATAATTTCAAGCTAGACATAATATAAATGTATAAAATCAATGCAAATATTAATACGGTGAGTTTAAAAGCTCCATGCTTATAAAATGCAGTATTAATATTTTGTTATTGCACTAATTTGATAATACCATATCGTGTGCAATGTTTAAGTTTTTTACGGAAATACACGAATTTGCGCGTGTGATGAAGCTTCCCAGTATTTACGGAAAGGTTTGCAATATTACCGGAAACAGTTGATAACAATGTCATTTTAGTCCGCTTCGTCATTTTTTTTGAAGCCATGTGGTTTTATCTAGGGCTAAAATTTTAATAATATTTTAACTATAAGTCTATGATAAAAATATCTACTTAATCATATGAACATATAAACTTGTAGTATGTCAGTAGAGAAATACAGACTGAAAATCTAGAATGGCTGCTCCAGCTTATACTATTGTATTTTATCATCACTCTCAAAATTTAATTACAGATATTAAATTTAAATCTAATATATATTCACCTTGTTGATTCTATCTCTTTGCTTTCAACGGATCAAATTAATTGAGAACATTTTCGCAGCGAGTGCATTAGTTTTTTGGCCTTCTTGTGTTCATTTGTGTTTGTTTACTTTGTGTTTGTATTTGTGTTGTATCTGAATTACCATATTTTTTTAATCATGATTCAATGTTAAGCCTTTAATCTTTTTACCTTTTTGCGCCAGTTTTTTGTCGACCTATTTCATTAAAATTCGGAGAAAACATGTCTGATGAAATGTTAATCCATAGTACGAATCTTGAATGTATGGAACATCAATGACAATACGAACAAAACTTAGAAAGGCGACAATTACCATGTCACATTATTTTTTAACCTTAAGTTACAAAAAACATACTTTTTGATTTCAGGAATTAACTCTTGTTTTCATATGAAATCATTATTCATAATATTTCTTATTTAACTCTCATTACTTTAGGACTTCTGTGCCAGATATGGCGCTCATCTTGTTGCAATAGAAAGTTCGTCTGAACAGCTGTTTCTACAAAAGCGGTGTGAATCCCTTAGATATACCAGTAGTGGTAGGTTATTTTTAGAAACATCCTGCATACATTGCAAAAATGTCAAAGTATCATTTAAATTTTTCTTCTAAAGATATACATCAACAACGATTGGCTTTTCAGTGCAGATAATACGATAATTCAATATATATATTTATCATTATTACAAACATTTATATGAAATTGAATATAGCAATAGTCTGTTATCTTTATCGCATGACACCGAGATGTGACGATAACATTTGAATGGAAAGATGTTTTCAAGCTAAAAACTGATGTTGAGGATTATAAGGTTCATTTTTTTTGTTATTAAAACGTAATCACATTATTGTAAAAATTCAACTATTTTAAGTTTCCAAATTATGATAGACCTAAAGACCCTATTGTATTTTTTCATCTGGAAGGATATTGGACAGGAGGCACAGACAGTCATAGAGAGGGATTATGGCATTGGACATCCACAGGTCAGAGAATTTCTGGTTACTCAGATTGGAGTTTTGGTGAACCAAGCAACAAGTACCACAATGAGGATTGTTTAGAGTTGAGGAAAAACATGGGTTGGGGATGGAATGATGAAGCTTGTACAACTCGCCATCTCTTCATATGTGAAAAATAAAGCCTATTTCTTTATACAGTATAGAGTATTATTTATAACATGAGAGACATTGACATTTAGGTAGTAGTTAAACTGTAGAGGGAGTTAGTCTGATTGGGTTTACTAATTTATACCAAGACCTGGTGGTCTGTTTTAAATTGAAGTTTTTATAAAGCAAGTGAGAGCCGAACCGCCACTTAAACGAATAATCCAAGGAAAATGGAAACATCGGAAAAACAAAGAAACAAAGACAAAGACAAAAACAAAGAAAAGAAAAATGAAGACACATACACATACAAAGATAAAATAATGGATCCAATGAAAAAACCATGGATGAGATCTGGTGCACCGATAGAGTAAGCATCTCTAGTTCTTATAAGACACCCAGCATGTTGACCATACTATGAACTTACTTTCAAAATTACAGACAATGTTTTCATTAAAGGAAAACAATTGAATGCTGAGAAGCGGCAAACTCTAAAAGAAAAAGAAAAAAGAAACTTATATTTGTGTGTACCTAAACCTCCCTTTGTGTGTCCAATTTCCGTGTTGTATAATAAACATACTAATTAAACCCAATATAGGTATACTACTACTAACTCCATTACAACAATCAAGAAGGAAAAAAGTTGTACAAAACGTAATTTATAAGATTGGCCAAGGGGCGCTCATCATTGAACTGCCGGCTGGCTAAGGAGCCTAGTCTGCTGGTAGAACACTGTCACACTACGGTAGAAAATTGAATATGAAATTTGACAAAAAAAATTAATAAAAAAAATCATCGAATATATAATCATCAGTTCATTGGACATGGGTGGTGCGAGATAATTGATGTCACGATATGATTCTGTAGTTATATTAAAATCAATACATCAATAGGCTCAGTGGGAATCATTAATGAACAGTGTTAAGCTGAGGAAATTTTATATTCAATTGCTTTTTAAGTGCTCAATATCAATTATTTTTCGTCATCAAAATCTAGTAATAAACTTCAGGTGGAAAAATTTATAATAAGATAAAAAAGATAACAGGAAACACCTCCTATGACTGACAAAATACAGTTACATGCCCATGTACAAAGTACAAAAAAAACGAATCAAAGACAAAAGATAAACATCATCAAAGATAGGAACTCGGGACATCCTTGCATAGTATCTGCACTGACAATAGCCAGCGATAGGGTTAAACCAGTATATGTAATTTTAAAAGATTGGTTAGGGAGTACTCGCTGCTAAACTGTTGTCTAGCTCAAGAAGCCTAGTCTGCTAGTGAAACACTATCGCACTATGGGAAAAAATCACATTCAAAACATCCAGGAGGGTTTAGTAAAAATTATTCTGTATTTCAGAAGCTATTGGCAGTATCAAATTAGGCCAGTATGAATGGTCACTGGTCACTGAATTCCAACGCCATTGTAAGGGTACATGTAGAATATTCCGTCGATATCAGCTTTACATGAAGAATGTACAGTTACGTCCCAGTTTTTCTGGATTTATGGTCACTTTCTGATAAGTACACTGCAATTTAAAATATAGTTTGTTTTCAGAAGTGATCTTATTTGTAAACGCTTACTGGAATTTGAGGCATTCATTTCTTTCCTTAATTACATAAGATTACCTATCTAGAACGGATAATGGCAGAGTATCCTGTCGATGTCACCTATTACGTAAAAAAAATGTTAGAAACGTCCCAGATTTTTAATTTTTTTTACTAGTTTCTGAATTTAATCAAAACTTGTAAAAGTTTGGCTGGATATTAAAGTTATATTCATCAAAGTTACATGTAGAACAAACGCGTGCGAATCGCACTAAGTTGAAATATATACAACCATAACAATGGGGCTAGAGGAATGTTACCGTCAAAAAGGGAAATAAGTAACATCATACATATGTATCAACCACTCAACAAATCTTGATAAACTTCGATTTTACTTCAAAATAGAATTTGCTGTTGAGTTGCTACCGGTTATACCTCAATTGATTGGGAGGTTTGGCACGCCCTAATACCACTAAAACTCAGCATTTCTTTTGATATGCCTGTACCAAGTCATAAACATTGCGGTCGACAACTTTTCAGGTAGTTTCTACCTGATTTGTCTTTTTATTTCATGGACTTCGCTTCTTGATAATTCTGTGCGTTAATTTTGTTTTTACCCCCATTCGTCGTCGTTGTTATTAATTATTTCCTAGAAAAATTTTATGTGTTTTCTTTTGTAGTGATTAAAAAAATAGTTTTTTTCTGTGTCCCTGTAGCTTTATATTTCAAAATTTACATAGCTTACTTACTTTCTAACAGTCCCCAAATTTGCTTCGTATTGAAAGAATTAAAAAAACTTCTTCATATGTATATTATTTCTATATCCAATTCATACATAAGGACATCTGAGCCATATACATTTCTTGCACATAATTTATCTTGCTGTCCTCAGGAACATCACCTATCCCCTTTTCAGAACTAAAAATACAGATTCTCTGAGTGCACCAGAAAGAGAATAAATAAAAAGTCAGACATTGTCATAGTGGACTTATTCAATTTGACCTTATCATTGACCATTAAGATATGTTATCAAGTGAAGTGAGTTTCAATGATTTGCCATATGAATGACGTTTTTCCAATGCTTAACATATTACTATGACTTTTAATATCATTGTTATCACTATACCATTGTTGTTGTGTCTGGAAGCAACGGAAGGTAAGGGAGGAAATGTTGTGTGCTAAATACTTGATATATTTATCTATCGGTAATTTGTATGAATTTCCTTTGATCTACACAGACTGATATTCTCAGTATCACCGAACTGGACACTATCACGAAAATATCAGGTCACTGCGAAGGCGCCACGTGCCGATTTCTAAGCTGACGTCATGTTTTGTACTTTTTGTCGTGTTCATACGCGTAATACGTTGAATGTAGAATGCATATAAATTATTACAATAAACAATAGATTAACTGTGCTAAAATAGAAATTTAAGCTAATTTCTATTTTTTATAGAGATTTATTAATCATTTTGTGAATTACCGATAAAAGTAATACAGGACATTTTGTTTTTGATACCGACTTTATCAAGGCGTAACGCATCAACCTCGTCCTGACGGGCTCACTTAATACTGGTCGTGATAAAGTCCGTATCAAAAACAAAATTTCCTTTATTCCATATATGATTTGATGCCAAGTGTTCTTGCAATTGACTCTATGAATGCCTTTGGTTGTTTTAGACGCCATGATTTCGCCAGGTGTTATAAACGGGCCATTCTTTTTGTGGGAGATGTAACTGAATACAGACCTTAGTGTTCATTTAGTTTCTGCATATTTCCATTTCGACAACTTTTGTCTCTTCAGTGCAGATAAAATCTTAACATTAGGAAGAACATTAACTAAAATATGTATAAGAAATCTGATTGAGAGAAAGTAACCAATGGGATTTAAAGAAAATGCCAAAAATCAGATAAGGTCTGAGTTTTGCATGGAGGGAGATATCCGTTAGATAAGAAGTAAAAAATATTTAAAGATTGCAAGTTTCTAAATAAAATCGGATTTCCAGTCATCGTCGAGTGCAAATAACTAAATACCGAAGTTGTAAACACTATGTTAATTATTCTTATGCTGACGATCCTTCAATCAATGGATTAAAAAAATTTGGAAGTAGCGTTGTTCGACATTTAGCAAGGAATTCCGCTCAAACAGCGCTAGGGCCTTTTTGAATTTACTATGAGGTATAAGCAAAGCTTTTTGCTTAATGCATAATGGTGCGTCAAAAGATAAACAATCCTTAACTAATACATTGTTACATTGCTTGTCTTTCAAATGCATTGATAAAGATTTTGTTTCATATACATTTACTTAAATTTTATACTGTATTGATTACAAAATCACTTGTTCTCTATCAGTTTTTTAATATATTTGATTTTATGGTCTTCCAAACGTTTAGATTTTATCTGCACTGAAGAGACATAAGTTGTCGAAATGCGCATATGCAGAAAATAAATTCACAGTAACTTCGGTATTTAGTTATTTGTAGGATACATTAACGTTTAACTGTGCCTAACATAGTTGCAAAAGAAAAAAATAACAGGAAACACATACAATGGCCGAAAATCACAATAACATGTTAAATTCAATTGGAAACTACACAACAGAAACACATTCAAAAGACAGAAAAAAGACAAACTTAAACATCGATAGGAACTCGGGATTGTACCGGCACTAGCAAAAGTAGCGGTAAGGTTAAACCGGTTTATGGGTACAAAACCTCCCCCTTTTGTATCCCATTTCCCTATAGTATGATAAACATTCAAATAAAACCAAATACTAACTCAAAGAACACTCTCTTTAAAGGGAAAGAATAAGACAAGGCATAAAGTTTGCTTGATGAAACTCCAGTTGTTTTATTGTGTAGCATGACACAACTTTTATCTACATACTCCACCTTCTTGTACTTGTACTAAAAACTGCATAATATTGACCATACTGGAAATAGGTAAATTTAGAGGAGTGTAATTCCTTGTATGTGACCCCGTTTTTCTGAAGAAAAAAAATCTCGCGCATTATTTGCGATAAAAATGAATGAAATGTCAACATTGCCTAAAGTACCCGCATTTTTCAAGAATTCTTCTGTATTTTTTTTCGATTGCTTGTTCCGCCGTTAGTTTGAAAAACTAACACTGAAGTGAGATGTCAGAATCTTTCCGATAAAATATGGAGTATCTGCAATGAAGTCAAAATCAGATGCATAATATCTAAATTACTTTGGAATCCATCGGACAGTAAAAAGGGACTATACTGAACTGTTCTTTCTGTTTTTCTAAACCTAACTCTGCATACACAGGACATATTAAACAATTTGGAACACAATAAAAAATACTAAGGCCCATTTTGATGAGCTATTCAGAAAAGGAGCACTGTATGTATGCATATTAAGATGTCTAAAACTTCAAACTTCTTAATTGGAAGCATACATTATGTATGAAACAGTTAACTTTTGCAGAATAATGTTTATTATCAGAAAATTTCAGGTTATGGACCAGTCTGCTTGAAATGTAGTGGAATACGACAACCATATGATTGTACTAATGTTGTAAGATGTGGTGACAATGAGGTAAGACTTGTACCTTGACACATTAATCAACATACGAAGAACGGTAATTTATTTCAGTTTAAGCAAATGATCAAGAACCAATACAATGTTAAATTGGAGTCGAATAACAAATTACAATAACTAAAACAACACCTGTCAACTTTCACCGCACCTTTTTTATAGTGTCAGGTCTATTTTTATCAACTGAGGCAAACTATTGGTACTTTGTAAATGTGAAAAAGTCTTTTGTGTGATCAAGAGTTTTTTCTTTAATTTTTCTAATGCTTAAATAATCAATGAAGGGAAATCGAGTAAATGCCTTGAGGCCCGAGAAAACATGATTTCAAACTTTTAATTGATGTTTTCTTCTTTATTCTCCATTTTTGTGAATAAGTTTTGAATTCTGTCTAGATATGGCACTTTTATTCTGTTGTTTTATATTGTAGCTGTAAAGCGTACAGAGATGTATAACTGATGATGGACATGTTATATTGAATGTTTTTATTGTACGTTGTAGCTATGTATCGTCCAGAGATATATAACTGACGATGGACATGCTTTGTTTATTGTTTTTATTGTACGTTGTAGCTGTGTAGCGTTCAGTGATAAATATTTAATGTTTTTATTGTACGTTGTAGCTGTGTAGCGTCCAGAGATATATAACTGATGATGGACATGTGATGTTTAATGTCGGATGCATAGAATCTCAGGTATAGATTCTTACGTTTGTTTAACGGAAACAACGGCAATGGAATATCGAAGGAACACAGGAGTGGAATTTACAAAAATCGAAGTCCAGAGACATGGCCAAAACGAGGACACAGAAAACAATGACGTTAGACATAGAAACAATGACGTTAGACAGATACAAAGCACAGAAATACAATCACAACATTCAAAACAAAGGCACTCACAATGTGAACTCCAGTAAAACTGAGAGTGACATCAGGTGCTCCGGAAGGGTCCTGCTCTGTTAACAGCACCCGTCACAATGTAAGTGATTCAATCTAGGAAAATGTCAAAATTGGTAGTCAAATCCAGAGAGACGTGAATCTAGCTGAAAATGTCCACTCTCATTTGAGATACTGACACGTCATAGCTGTCAATGATGTTGTGGTGACGGCCATAGAATTTTTTGAGCTATCAAATTAACATAGATTGAACAAATCCCTGACTGAGCATCTTTTGGGACAGTGTTTTCGTCTGTTCAAAAAATCACTGTACAAACTACATGCTCGACTGTAACGAATCAACTGTGAAATGTACACTCAATAGGCTGGAGAGGTAGGTATATCGCTGCTAAGAAAGGGAAAGTTCACAATTGGGAAATTAAAATCATGACGCTTGTCATATAGCTTAGATTTCAAACGTCCACCTATGTCAATATACAACAAAATATCTAGGTACGAAAGTGAAGTAGGTGTATCAGTTGTTTCTTTTATGTCAAGCTCACTGGGGTAGATCTGATGTAAAAATTCATTAAATTTAGGATTATTAACAAAAAGTACATCGTCTATGTAGCGGAAGCTGAAAATAAAGGACTGGGCTAAATGCTTTTGTTTTCTTTGTGTAAGCCCTTGCAAAGCTTGGCCTCATACGAGTAAAGTCAAAGGTCAGCTAAAAGTGGCGCACAATTAGTTCCCATAGGAATCCCTATTGTCTATTGGAAAACACGACCTCCGAATTCGACAAAAATATTGTCCATAAAAAATTCTGACAATTTTATTACGTCAGTCTCGGTGTACTTTTTATTTGAATCAGTGTGGTTCTTAACAAAATATGTCTTGTCTTTCCCTACCACTAAAAAGGTGTGTCTGCGTTCTCCATTTTTATTGCAGAAACATTGATGTATTAAATCTGCAATTACTGTTTTCAATTTATTGTGTGGCAGGGTTGTATAAAGAGTAGAAAAGTCAAAAGTATGAATGCTATGGGAAATGGTAAGACTGGTCGAGGATATATGTAGCTGTTCAATGACTTCTTTGGAATTTTTTACAATCCGCTCGCGGATTGACTCAGTACATGGTTTCATAATTGAAGTGCATATAGGCCATTTTGAAGATACACTTGAAACCATGTCCTGTTCACCTGTTGAAAACAAAGAAATTCAAATAAACATTCCCCGTTTCCCTTCTTTTTTTTCTATTTTTCACATTCTAAAACCAAATGTTGGCAATATTTAAATACGTTCAAAAAATATTCACTGAAATTGTTTGAATCAACATCGGTTAATCAACACACAGAATCGCAGATGAAGCAATAAATAAAAAAAAATGTGCTATCTTCCAAATTGTGAACATTTCTTTCTTAACAGCAATATACCTACCTCTCCAGCCTATGGAGAGTGTCTGAAGTCAAGGATTTCTTCAGCCTTTAAAATATTCTTAATTGTGAACTTTCCCTTACTTAGAAGCAATGTAACTTCCTCTCTAGGCTATATGGGGTAGAGCAAAAGCCCGAGTTCTTATCTTATATAGAGCAAACATACTGTCACAAAAATCTTTGCTACTCTCATCTCGCCAGAAATTCTGTAAAGTCACCATGATATCATTAAAAGATATTACGAGTCAGATTTGGCATCACCGGTATTGACTTACCTGGATTGACTCACTGATAGTGTTAAGAATGCAGCAAACGAAGCTGGACATGCTTACCCTTCAGGAGCACCTAATGTCACTCTCGGTTTTGCAGGAGTTCACAATACATGTGCCTTTGTTCTGAATGTCGTGTTATTATTTCCTTGCTTTGTGACTTTCTCGTGTCTTTATTTTCTCAATCTTGAATTTGTCAATTCGCTGGATTTTGATTTTTTTTATATCCACCTCCCTTGTCCCTTCAGTATTCTACTACAATTGTTGTGGTTTTTCTACTCTTTTTGCTTCGATGTACTTGACGCATCTAATATTTACAAAAATTTGGGTATTTCAACTTCTCAAAATCTGTTCTTGAAGTACATATGGACCATATATGAACTTTAAATCCGCACCGATCTTTATAATAAAAAATATAAAATTTCGGAAAAGAGATATGAAAATGATCAAATGTAACTTTTTAGCAAAAAAAACAAAAAACAAACGAACAAAAAAAAAAAAAAAAAAAAAAAAAAAAAAAAAAAAAAAAAAAAAAACAACAACAACAACAAAAAAAAAAAAACAAACAAAAAACAAATAAATCAGTTCTTTTACCCTAATTAATGGAACTATGCTTTATTTGGATGATTTATTTGAGTCGTGCTGTTAAATGATATACAAGTTATTTTATTAACTGATTTCATGCTACGACTGGAAGCTTTGTTTCTTCGTAAGTACAAGCCACTGTTTACTGTTAATTTATTTTCCAGTATCCCCTTCACAATTTCAGGTATCTCATTATATATAGCCGAATCAACTGTTCTGATTGGTCAACTCTTTATCTACCTCTAGATTTAGTTCATCAGTCTAATCACTAGAAAATGTTCACTGGACATTTTTCCCAACAAACCTTCCTCAGCAACATCTCTCATCAATTGTTTATGTTATAATCAACCTTTTGGCCTACCTTCATTGATCATGCGACTTTGGACGAATTTGATCTATTCTGAGGCCAAGAAAGCTCGGGATAGATTTGGTTATTGGCTTAGTTGCATTAGACATGATTACCTTATGAGAATGTTTTTATGCATGCTTATTTTTCGTGATTGATTTTACAATTGCCACTTATTTTATGTCATTTTTATGTTTGTGACCAATTTATATGATATCTTGTTTTAAACTCCTTATGTGTATATGTTGTACAAATCCTTTTTTACTGTAACTAGTACTTAAACTTAAATCTGTAAGTAAAAATTATGCAATGTTTTTGGTGTTTGCTCTTTCTTGTATTCATTTCACATTTCGTAAGCGTCTAGTCAGTGTCCTCAAACATGCATCTCGGTTGAAGGAGATATGCATAAAGCATATTATATATTCTTACAGAAATGTACCGCTGCTGCGTCTGTGTTAGGAAGGCGTGAAATCGTAGGAAACGAAACCTTACTCCGATTGAGTAATACACGAAGCCAAACAGGAACTACTGTAGTGTGTACCCAATGTTGTCAGACCGATATATGTAATACTGGTACACTGTGTGGAGCTAATAGTAAGTTCATAGGGTTGGGTTCTTTTTTTCAATGTTATTTTTGTTTTAAATTATAAGACATTCAAGTTGTATACCCAAATGAGTTAATGCACAACAGAGTATCGAAATAAAAGAAACAATCCTAAAAGATGAACATCCAAAATCAAACTGGTTTTGATTTTGTCCAATTCGACGAATGTTATTTGTTACTTACTTTAACGAAAATTAAATCTTAAACTACAAAAATGTGAGCTGCTAAAAATAAAAGATTAAACATGTACTTTCGCCTTTCTATGCTGAAATTCTTATACTATTGACAAAAACTTTATTAAAAACAAACTTGACGTATGTTTTACAGTTAGTAAAATGTAAACAAGGTTAATAATATACATTGTATACTTGTAAGACTTTTACTCCTAGACAAATCCATTTTATCACTAGGAAGCTATTGTATAATTTGCAGATTTTCATAAATCAAGGTTCAGGCGATCACGGTAAGAAATCAAACTTGATCTTTATTTAAAAACTTGTTAAAACTTGACAGAATATGTAGGAAAATCTGTTTGGAAAGGTTCTAATTGTAAAAAAACCCGATAACAGTAAACTTTGACTTCGTTTTGGAGCTAGCGGTATAGTCACAAAATTTCGAAACGTCACTTCCAGGAAAACCCTAGTTATCATCGGCAAATTTAGATTCAATTGACGAACAGAGGGCCAATGAACAAGAGAAATTCTATACACATCGGTACTATTAAGATGTGAAGTATAATAGCATAGCAAGATTTAGCATGTCTCTTAGGGTTTTCTTGTGTTTCAAACTGATTGTTTTACATTCTTCAACTGAACATATCTTCTTCAGAATTTGTGCACACTGACCATCACATATGCTATTTATGTCAATCGGCACAAAAGCCAGACACCTGTAATACCATAACAAGGTGTAATCAAGGAGAGGTAAGCTATCCATTTCAAGGTTCATATAAATCCATTAATTGTCTGCCACTTTACTCGGCACTTTGACTGATTATTTTGTATGCTTAATTGACGTAGCTAACCAAGCGCCTCCGAATTTGGTGGATAAGGGATTGCCTTGTTGATGTGGGCCAGTAATGAAGAAATACGGAAAGCGTGGTCGCGAACTTTCCTGTAAACAAACCATGGGGAAATGTCATGTTTATATGCTACGAAACACCCCCTAATACTACTTTAATCAAGCAGACACCAATTGTTTTTTTTAATTTATTGGCAATTAATACCTGTCTTTGATATGTACTTACCGACAATGTCATTATCAAAATACTGGACTATATAAAAAATAATTGGGTCAGCACGTTAGCTAACTTGCGCGAACTGACGTGATGCGCATGAATCTGAATAGAGGTCAACTTACGAATGGAAATTATGTGTTGTTGCAAACAGTAAACGTCCCTCATTACCACTGAAAGCATATTTAAAACGCAAATTAATTGACATTGCATCAAAAACACTTAGTCTTGAATCCAACCCGAACTGGGTCGAATCCTGAAATCTCGCCGAGACAAATAGACGCCTGGCCCGTTTTTAAAATACCCCCGATGCTAAATTACACAGAGTGTATTTAGATCTAAGAAAAGTGGCATGGTCGAATGAAGGAATGTGTTTGCAATGAATTAATTTCTTCTTGGATGACATCAAAACAAATATCAAATACTTATAATATTGCGCTATTGATTTAAATCAGTTGAATGTCTGTATCCTTTTCATTCCTGTCGTTATTTCCATCAAGTGCAAAATGACATGACGCTTTCTATTCAAAGGTAAAAAATGTCGTTACATCAACAAAAATCGTGCACAAAACTATGTATGTATAAGTTGTGCACCAAAGATAGAAATCATATCATTTTTGAATTTTCAAAAACAAAATTTCAGGATTTTGAAAATATAAATAAACAAAATGCATAACCTTTTTATTCTTATATATAACCGTGATAACTTCAGTAAATTATAGTTAAGGTATGTTTCAGAGTAATTAATTGAATTGAAATGCTTCGTCGTAAGAAGTAGTCTGGTCAATATGCCTAAGCAGCACGTAGCACGAAGGCTTTAAAACATCTATTCCCGGTAATTCAATCAATTACTCTCAAACCTACTTTGACTGTCAAAATTTAAGTAAACCAAGTCTTTATGTCTTAAATTCATTCATACATTAATCGGTTATATTCTAAATACGGAAAAGGTTTCTTTAAGAATTATTTTGTGTCAGTTATTTGTTCACTTTTATTTTACAAAAATAGACCAACTTGTATTAAATGAATTACTAATGTTATCGATCTGTTGTCACTTTAAATATATTATCTAATATAGGTTGTCCAATGTCCAAAAAGATGCTTAGTTTTCGAAATAACACAAGACTAATAGGATCTTGCATAAGATCGGGATATCTTTCACAAGTGTAAGAAATTTCGTCTTTTCTCTAGTTGAGCATAGCCAAACGAGAGGAAAAAACGTATTATTTCTTACACGAGTGAAAGATATCCCGATCTTTAAGTTTGATCTTATATAAGATTATATTTCTTCCGTAAAAAGCGAAAAGAAACATTTGGTAACTTTTACTGTTTGAACCATGTTGTCGCTATTTGAGTATTATTTACATTCTGACGTCAGGTGTTTTATGACGTTAAGTCATGGATACGATTGATGTATCACAAAAATCAACACGTATTATAGGTACAACAAATACTAAATTTTATATTTTTAACTGTCGTAGAAAGTTTCTGTGGTCACGATGTCTGTCATTTCCTATATTTAATTTTAGCTGTGATATCCTCAGAATTATAGATATAGTAGGGGTCTCATATATCCCAATGAAACGCTATTTACGTGAAAGTACAGACCTGGAATATTTATTTTAAACCTAGATTGTAAGTTATCTTTCATTGATAATGGTAATTTGTCGTGTATAAATTGGAGCCTAAATTAACAATATTCTAATTTTAACGGAAAAAGAAATACCAAATGTACATATGTTGCAAAAATTTATGCTGAAAGATACGCCAATCCAGAAAAATCAACGAATAAAAACACTAAATTAAATTTTGTTTGAAAGCTTCAAAATTTGAAATTGATCTGAAAATATATATGATTCATTTGAATTGTCGTGATTTTGGATTTATGATTTAAGAATTCCCTGTTTCCTCGTTCTTGCTTTGGTATTCGTTTGTATATTGATAAGTCTTGAAGACGTAAAAGGCAAAATAACCCAACTCCATAAGTGTCTAAATAAGTTGATAGACCAAATCTTGTAAATTTGTTCGAATCAGTTGAACAATATATATACTGCTCTTATTTTAATTTCTCATGAACAAGTACCACCCCTATTAAGCACGGTAACGTTTAGGTAAAGGTAAATGTAAAACCGTTCCTAAACATTATCCTGAACTGGGATATAATGTTATCCAATGTTACTTAAAATAAGAAATTTGTATATTGTTTTCGCAACCGGGCTAAGCATTATCCAACCGGACTAAACCAATTATACGCGAACTCTTCTCTGCTAAACTGTTCGCCGAGAACTCAGCTTAATAAGGGTGAGTACATGTTTTTACATTTAAAATGACATTTGGCTGTCAATTAACATAATACAAAATGTATAAAACTGTTTTGGTTCGGTTTCATTGGTTCTTCCAATTTTCATATCAGTAGGTTTTTAGGGGAAAATTGGCTTAAGTCACACCACAGACAAAAAAAAAATTATTCATTTTGTCAAAGTTTCGTTTTATTTTAAAGAAGTAAGACTTATTATTAAATTCAATACTTTTTCAAACCATGGTTTGTATAAAAGTAAGTGAGAACCGAATCGTCAATCCAAAAGCGAACAATCCAAGGACAATGGCAACACCAGAAACAAAAAAGGGGAAAAAAAAGGAGACACAACATGGGTACGGCACAGAAAAGAAAAATGAAGACACACACACACAAAGATGAACAACACGGACCCAATAAAAAACCATGGGTGAGATCAGGTGCACCGGTAGAGTAAAAATCAGAAATTCTTTTTCATTGTAAGTAAAGGCTTCCTTTATATATATATGTTACAGGGAATCTGTGTAATTAGGGATTACGTGTAATCCCTGACAAAATCAGGGATTTCACGTAATCCCTAGCCGGTTTAGGGAATACATGAAATCCCTAAAAATCCTAGGATTACATGTAATCCATGATTTTTTTCCAACATTTTTAAACGTTTTCCCTGACAGTCAATGCTCGTTGTTGTTAGCATTCAGTTAAATTGGGCGTCATCTTCTTGTGAAAATTGGCATATTCAACACAGATAAGAATATTTTTATGATTTATTGATATTTTTCAACCCAAATACAAGAAAAATATCCTCATTTTTACATACAAGAAAAAGCAAATATTTTGTCAAAAATTAAGAACAATAACACATTAAAACAGCTATGTTTAATGTTAAATTATGTTCCCCTAGCAATAATTCTTGGAAATATTCCAAACCTGAAAAGAAATCTTTTGTGCAGAGGACCACCTAAAGATGTTTCAGTGTTTTTTCCCCAGAGGGTTCAATGGTGGCTATATTAGATATAGCACAGAGCAGAAAAAACACAGGGGACCGCCAAAGGACTATTGAGGTCAAGTTGTGTTCAAATTGCCCAATAAACATCAGAGGAAAAGCTCACCCAGAATGAAAATTTTCTTCTTATTGATTTTTATAATAATGAAAATTTCATTTTACTTTTATTTTAAATCTGAAAATTATCCATTTTTACAACTATTTTTACTCTGAAATTGGATTTTTTTTCGTGATTTTATGAAATCAAAGGCAGCAATTATGACACCTTCACAAATTAATTCAATTAACTTCATATTTTGTTTTTAATGAAGTTATATGAGAATGCAACGTTTCTGAATGTAACATTCTTATTCATCTGAATCCAACAAAAGTCTGACCTTCCTAAGAGAAAGTAATCTTTCCTGGTTTTCTTAACATTTTGAACTTGTAACAAATTATGCTTTTTCTGGTCAATCTTTGTTTTTGAGAGATATAATGATTTATTGTCCTTTTGGATTTTAGAAGAGTTCTTCTGTGAAAGTTATTTTTTTATCCATAATGATATTATAACTTTTATCCACTATTATCCTAAGAATGGGTGGTTTTGAAAGCTTTTTAGGAGATCTCAAACTAGACTCACTGACAAATGTTAGCGGAATTCAACGAAAAACAGTGTATTCTTTAAGATTTATATTAAAAAGTAGTTAGACAAAGGACAATTATGTACTTTTTAATTTTATACTAATTCCAGATTGAAATATTTAAAGATATGATAAGATGGACAGTACATATTATTACAGAACTATCAAATTTTGTGGATATTGCATGCATGAACACTTAATTCTTTGATAAACAAACCATTTGGAATGTTATTATACCCCGC
The DNA here is from genome assembly GCA_002080025.1 of Modiolus philippinarum. Classification (NCBI taxonomy): domain Eukaryota; kingdom Metazoa; phylum Mollusca; class Bivalvia; order Mytilida; family Modiolidae; genus Modiolus; species Modiolus philippinarum. The sequence goes on from MJUU01071116.1 coordinate 157,915, forward strand.
TCCGAAGGAGGGGGGTATACTGTTTTACCTCTGTCCGTCCTTCATTCCGTCTTTCCGTCACTCCGTCATTCCGTCCGTCCGTCACAAATATTTTCGTCGCATTTTTCTCAGCAACTACACATTACAGCCACTTGGTATTTGGTATGGTCCTATATTGCGTCTCCCTTTTTCGGCGATATTGGATCACCACTTCCTGTTTACCGACTTTGTGCCTTTTTTAGTTTCATTTTCAAAATTGTGACTTTTTCGTCGCATTTTTTCAGCAACTACACATGACAGCCACTTGATATTTGGTATGGTGCATCAGTATAGAGTCCTATACTGCGCCTCCCCTTTTCGGCCATATTGGATCACTACTTCCTGTTTACCAAATTTGTGATTTTTTACTTTCATTTTCAAAATTGTGACTTTTTCGTCGCATTTTTCTCAGCAACTACACATGACAGCCACTTGGTATTTGGTATGGTGCATCAATATGGGGTTATATACTGTGCCTCCTCTTTCTGGCCATATCAGATCATCACTTCCTGTTTACCAACTTTGTGCCTTTTTTACTTTCATTTTCAAAATTGTGACTTTT
>MJUU01071116.1:168619-178918 GCA_002080025.1 Modiolus philippinarum
CAATGTACCAGATACTGCACAAAAAACACAGTCACATGCCACAATGTACCAGATACTGCACAATAATAAAAACACAGTCACATGCCACAATGTACCAGATACTGCAAAATAATAAAAACACAGTCACATGCCACAATGTACCAGATACTGCACAATAATAAAAACACAGTCACATGCCACAATGTACCAGATACTGCACAATAATAAAAACACAGTCACATGCCACAATGTACCAGATACTGCACAATAATAAAAACACAGTCACATGCCACAATGTACCAGATACAGCGAAATAATAAAAACACATTCACATGCCACAATGTACCAAGATACAGCACAATAATAAAAACACAGTCACATGCCACAATGTACCAGATACAGCGAAATAATAAAAACACAGTCACATGCCTTAATGTACCAGATACTGCACAATAATAAAAACACAGTCACATACCACAATGTACCAGATACTGCACAATAATAAGAACACAGTCACATGCCACAATGTACCAAGACACTGCACAATAATAAAAACACAGTCACATGCCACAATGTACCAGATACTGCACAATAATAAAAACACAGTCACATGCCACAATGTACCAGATACTGCACAATAATAAAAACACAGTCACATGCCACAATGTACCAGATACTGCACAATAATAAAAAAACAAATACAAGACAAACGTAAACAACAACAGGAACTCTGTAAAGCTGGACTTTACCGAGACACTAGCAAAAGCCAGCGGTAAGGTGTAACCGGTTTATGGTTACTCAAACCTTCCCTTTTCTATAATAAAATTAACATACACATCAAACCAAATTAAGGTAGACTGCTGACTCCATGACCGCAATTTTGAAAAGGAAAGGGGACAATACGTTATTTTGAAAGATGGATCAAGTAGTGCTCACCGGCTTGCAAAAGGATCCAAGTCTGATAGTAAAACAAGTCTGTCTTACTCTTGTAGAATATTTTATATTTCTTTGTCATTATCATTGTCTTTTTGCAAATATTCGATCATTTAAACCACCAAAGCATATGACGTAAATTCTCATCAGACAACGTCTCTTTAAACACAAGATAAAACCAAGCAATGGAACAATGCTTTTGTTGTTCGACTTCATCTTGAAGTCACCATGAGGACTTCAGCAACTTTTCATATTGTTAAGATATGATCTTCTAGGTATCCAGTCTTTTGTCACTTTGGTGCCATTTTTGCTTAGTTATTCTATGCCCATGTATGCGATGTACTTATGAAGATGTATTGTAAAACCGATACTATTTGAAAATTTGCATTATCTAAATTTCAGGAGTATCTCCCTCATCAAAAGATCTGTCCGTAGCTGACTTTGGCTTTCCTATTCAGAATCTATCTATCAGCTTTTACACATATTTCGATTTATGGATTTCCAAATGTTTTGATTTGATCTGCAATGATAGGGTCACATTCAACCATTCTTAAAATTATCATCAGAAAAAGTCTACATTCGCTACAGCATTTGTATAATCTTTACGATGTTTTTGTAAAAACGATTTTGTTTTTCATTTTAAATTGATCCAGTTTTTGTTACAGGATTACAAAAGAAAATGAGAACCGAACCGTCAGTCTAAAACAAACAATTCAAGGACAATTGCAAAAACAAAGAAACAAAAACTTAACATGAGCACGGCACAGAAAAGAACAAATGAAGACACACACGACCAACACGGACCCAATAAAAACTTGATCTGCTTTAACCCAGGATTATTTTTTATGATGAGGCTTGGTTTAGCTAAAAAAGAGTATGGGTACCGACCAAAAGCACCTGATATTTTTTGGACGAATAACCCATTTTTGTTTTATGTTTTGTATTTCTAGTTAATTCTGTTTTTTGCTCAGTCTTTGCTTTTACCTGTTTTCAATGATTCGGCTTCATCTTTGAAGTTTCCAGTTATTCTGTATTCGTTTGCTGTTGTTGAAATTAATAGCTTTGCAATGAACACATTGCATGAAACGACCTAAATTGTACTTGTAAATGCACATCATATAACAAATTTGTACTTTTTTAAATGTTATTCTGACAATTCCGTTATAGTGCTCACATTTCTTGTTTTTATGCCAAATTATCTTGCAAATTATTCGATGAGTGCCCTTTTGTTGTTTATATGTTGTGATTGTCAATTAGGAGTTTTTTTGACGGGTAACGGATGACAGCAGCTATAAGAACACTTTGCCACTTAGTTTTATCCTTTTTTGTGACAACCCGACATCAATTTACAATTAAAAGAAAAAAAGAAAAGATACATAGATGTAGCTTTGCTCGACATCAAGCAATGAATTCTGCTTAAACTGGTGCCATGGGCAATCTCGAACTTACCATTAGGTATGAGCATAGCTCATTGATGAAGGCCTCATGGTGACTTCAAGATGAAGAACAACAATAAAAGCCTTGTTCCATTGTTTGGTTTAATCATGTTTTTGTAGAGACTTGGTCTGATGTGCATTTACTCCAATTCCTTTCTTTGTTAATCATTTGTTTGTTTTTTATATACTTGTGATATTTTTAATATGCATGTCATTTGTACTTTGAATTTCATTTATGTACGATAAAATTATTGCATTAATTGTTTAATTTTGTATAGGCTGTCCAATCGGCTGGTACAATTACAATAGATCCTGTTATTACTTAGGAGTGTCTACATTTTCTTGGAATAGTGCAAAAGTATGTTTGAAAATGGAATTACTACGTTTAGAAATGAAATTTGGCTGAAAATACTTCATTACAAAAGTTGCATATCTTTACTAATGAACTGAACTATTAACTTTGAACCGGATTGAAAAAAAAAAACAACAAGTGCTTTAATCAAAAAAGGATGTTAAAAAGTTAAAAAAGTTTTGTAGGTACAATGTTTCTGTCACTTTCTATGTTTTTGGGAATCAACTTTATATGATATTGATGATATTGGCAAGGATAAATCAATGTTGAAAGATAATGCAAAACCTAAAATAAATATTTGGGGTCACCGACCATAAAAATTCACAATTTTTCACTGAAAATTCATTTGACTGTTGAGACATAAGTTGTCGAAATGCACATTTGCAGAATCTTAATTAATAGTAGCTTCGGTATTTTGTGATATATTACCACTGCTGGTGGACTGTTATTTACCGAGTGTATTCACCAATCCAGTAGCTAGAATTCTGGTGCTGGCCCGAAAACCGATTTATTGGAACTTACAATATCCAAATTTTACAAAATTTGGTTCAAAACTTACGAGTATAGCTCTGTCCTTAGCTGATTTGGCTTTACTTTTTAGATCCTATTGATAATTTGCTCTCTATCAGTTTTTACACATTTTTCGTTACATGGATTTCTAAATATTTTAATTTGATCTGCCCTGAAGAGACATAAGTTGTCGAAATGCGCATATGCAGAACCTTAATTAACAGTAGCTTCGATATTTTATTATTTTCAAAACCCTGTTATGGTTCAGGGTGGAACTCAATTTCAGTCGAGCTTCTGGGATTTAGATGATTGTGAAACACGACACCCTGTAGTGTTCTTAAAACAGCATTTTAAAGCTGTTATCCGTTTATGACATTTATATGTACTATTTAACAATGTATTAGATACTATAAAATAATGGCGCAAATATTTTACCGGTGGAAGAAATGTTCAGTTAGAAAATTTACAGTAGAAATCTTCCAATAGTATTCATGGAGACTCAAATACGTAATAGAACAAAACAATTGAACAGCGCTTTAATTGTTATGTGTCATCATAAAGTTACCATGTGTCCTTCAACAATGAGCTCATACTTCGACTGTACCTAGCATAAGTTTGAGCAGAATTCGTTGCTTATTTTCGAACAACGCTACATCCCTGTTTTTGATCCAATGAATGTAGAATCGTCAACATACATAAAATTCACTGGTAAAGTGCTCTTACTATCACTCTCATCTATTGCCCGACAAAAGCACAAATTTCAAAGCTATTGAACAATTACAGCATATAGAAAAATACAAAGCACTCATCAAGTCTATTGTATGGAAACTGGCATTATAAAATTATGAGATATAAGCACGTTTAATAGGTGGTCAGAATATCATTTGGAAATAACAAAATTTTATATTTATAAAATGCTAACACTTGAAAGTATAATGGTATTACCATATGAAAAATTCTATTAAGAACTAGTATATCTTACCTGCAATGTATATAGAGAATGCATTTTTGTAAGGAAATAAGTTGAAATATTGATTCGGAGGAAACTGTAAACTTATTTTAGCGGCGAGCACCCCTTGACCCATCTATCAAAAATTACGTAATGTTTTTTTCTCTCCTTTCAAGATTGTGGTCATGGAGTTAGTAGTCTACCTCTATTGGGTTTTATTCGTATGTTTTTATACTATAAGGGAACGGGACAGATAAAGGGGAGGTTTAGGTACCCATAAACCTGTTTAACCCTACCGCTTGCTTTTGCTAGTGCCGGTATAATGTCCGGCTGTCCCGAGCTCCTATCGTTGTCTACGCTTTTCCTTTGTCTTATACGTGTTTTTCTTGTGTAGTTCTCTTGCACATTGTTGCATGTAATTATAATGTTCAGCCATTGTAGGTGTTTCATGTTATTCATTCTTTAACATTTATTGCTTTTTTTTTCTTGAAAGTTTGAAGTAAAAAAATAATGTACAATGTAAATATATTTTTTCCTAAACATCATCGAAATTTGTCTGTTTAAACTTTGGTCCCCGCTGCTGGTCATCTTTAATAAATCCTACCTTATACATTTTTGCAAGGAAATCATGATTGAAATCATGATGTGGATTATTTTACTATCGTATAATTCTCATGTCTTATTTCCTATTGTTCGCCAATTTAATTGTTATTTAACCTTTTACCATATTAAGGTGAAAAAAGGGTCACAGTATTTCGAGCTTGGCTAAATTGTTATAATTTATATTTGGGCTTATACTTTATAGTGTCAAGTTGTAAGGTGGTAATTATTTCATATTTAGACTAATACTTTATAGTGTCAAGTTGTAAGGTGGTAATTATTTCATATTTGGACTAATACTTTATAGTGTCAAGTTGTAAGGTGGTAATTATTTCATATTTGGACTTATACTTCATAGTGTCAAGTTGTTAGGTGGTAATCATTTCATATTTGGACTAATACTTTATAGTGTCAAGTTGTAAGGTGGTAATTATTTCATATTTGGATTAATGCTTTATAGTGTCAAGTTGTTAGGTGGTAATTATTTCATATTTGGACTAATACTTTATAGTGTCAAGTTGTAAGTTGGTAATTATTTCATATTTGGACTAATACTTTATAGTGTCAAGTTGTTAGGTGGTAATTATTTCATATTTGGACTAATACTTTATACTGTCAAGTTGTTAGTTGGTAATTATTTCATTTTTGGACTAATACGTTATAGTGTCAGGTTGTAAGGTGGTAATTATTTCATATTTGGACTAATACTTTATAGTGTCAAGTTGTAAGGTGTTAATTATTATACCCCCGCTTTGTAAAAGCGGAGGGTATATAGTGATGGTGGTGTCCGTCCGTCTGTCCGTCCGTCCGTCCGTCCGTCATTCCGTCCGTCCGTAACACTTTAACTGTCAAAGTTTTCTCGGCTTCTACAGGTGGGAATGATTTGATATTTAGCATTAGACTTCCAAATGATGAGTTGTACAGTGTCAGATATTTTCATGATTGTGGCGCTACTACTTCCTGTTTGCCGATACATTAATACNCTAATACTTTATAGTGTCAAGTTGTAAGGTGGTAATTATTATATATTTGGACAAATACTTTATAGTGTCAAGTTGTTAGGTGGTAATTATTTTAAGTTTGTCATACTTAAGTACGTCTGTTTGTCTTAAAAAATTTATTTTTCAATCTATCTTATAAAAATTTTTTGATATACGAATTGAATCTTAAAAGTGTATCATTCTATAAATATATTTACTTATTTTCAACGTAACTTGTAAAAATCGGAAAACTGAGTTGCAAAAGTCCACAGTGGTTGTCGTTATTAGAAATTATTTCTTGTAATAACAATTTCTATGCCCTTGTAGCAAGGTCTTTTTTGAGTGGTCCGTTAGTGATCAGCTACAAGGCTAAATTCCCCGCCCCTTTCGATTTCATCCTACTTTTCCAGTGGCAGTCAGAATTTCCTGTCCCATGACCTTTTCCATACCCCAAAGTGATTATTTATTAACAAACGTGTTCTCGTCTTGATATAGCTGAGATATTGCTCTGTAGACGTTGAACAATAATCAATCAATCAATCAACAATTTCTGTGAATAGATAGTTCTACGTGGTCCTTAAGGATTTTGTTAAAAAAAGACCAATGCTTTGATTATCCAATAAAGAAGCCACGAAAAAAGAAAAATGATAAGAAAAATTTGTAACAATTTCTTGAAAGATAAAAAAACAAGACATGTTTGCACAAAAAATGTTAATGCAGGGAAAGAACAGGGCAATCATATTTTAAATAATTTATAAAACTACAATAAAAAATTCAGCAAAATATATTTCTTAAAATAATATAAGAACAGTTGACAGGTGCTTATAGAATTAAAATTACTAATAATTCGTCTTTGCTTAATTAACGTTTTATTTTTTTCTAGGATATCTGTGCTAAATATGGTTCTCATCTTGCTACTGTAGAGACTATGTCCGAGGAAAGTTATCTACAATACATGTGTAACTCTCAAGATACAGTATGTCTGAGGAGCGTTATCTACAATACTTGTGTAACTCTCACAGTGATGTTAGTCATGGTAGGTTATGTATATATACAGTATGTCTGAGGAGCGTTATCTACAATACTTGTGTAGCTCTCACAGTTATGTTAATCATGGTAGGTTATGTATATATACAGTATGTCTGAGGAGCGTTATCTACAATACTTGTGTAACTCTCACAGTTATGTTAGTCATGGTAGGTTATGTATAGATACAGTATATCTGAGAAGCGTCATCTACAATACTTGTGTAACTCTCACAGTTATGTTAGTCATGGTAGATTATGTTTATATACAGTATGTCTGAGAAGCGTTATCTACAATACTGGTGTAACTCTCACAGTTCTGTTAGTCATGGTAGGTTATGTATATATACAGTATGTCTGAGAAGCGTCATCTACAATACTTGTATAACTCTCACAGTTATGTTAGTCATGGTAGATTATGTTTATATACAGTATGTCTGAGAAGCGTCATCTACAATACTGGTGTAACTCTCACAGTTATGTTAGTCATGGTAGGTTATGTATATATACAGTATATCTGAGAAGCGTCATCTACAATACTGGTGTAACTCTCACAGTTATGTTAGTCATGGTAGGTTATGTATATATACAGTATATCTGAGGAGCGTTATCTACAATACTTGTATAACTCTCACAGTTATGTTAGTCATGGTAGATTATGTTTATATACAGTATGTCTGAGAAGCGTAATCTACAATACTTGTGTAACTCTCACAGTTCTGTTAGTCATGGTAGGTTATGTATATATACAGTATGTCTGAGGAGCGTTATCTACAATACTTGTGTAGCTCTCAGTTATGTTAGTCATGGTAGGTTATGTATATATACAGTATGTCTGAGGAGCGTTATCTACAATATTTGTGTAACTCTCACAGTTATGTTAGTCATGGTAGATTATGTTTATATACAGTATGTCTGAGAAGCGTTATCTACAATACTTGTGTAACTCTCACAGTTATGTTAGTCATGGTAGGTTATGTATATATGCAGTATGTCTGAGGAGCGTTATCTACAATACTTGTGTAACTCTCACAGTTATGTTAATCATGGTAAGTTGTGTATATATACAGTATATCTGAGGAGCGTTATCTACAATACTTGTGTAACTCTCACAGTTATGTTAGTCATGGTAGGTTATGTATATATACAGTATGTCTAAGGAGTGTTATCTACAATACTTGTGTAACTCTCACAGTTATGTTAGTCATGGTAGGTTATGTATATATACAGTATGTCTAAGGAGCGTTATCTACAATACTTGTGTAACTCTCACAGTTATGTTAATCATGGTAAGGTGTGTATATATACAGTATGTCTAAGGAGCTTTATCTACAATACTTGTGTAACTCTCACAGTTATGTTAGTCATGGTAGGCCATGTATATATACAGTATGTCTAAGGAGCGTCATCTACAATACTGTTGTAACTCTCACGGTTATGCTAGTCATAGTAAAAAAAAAAGAAAAAACAAAACAAAACAAAACAAAAAAAAAAAACAAAAACAAAAACAAATCAAAAAGAAAAAAAAAACAAAAATAAAACAAAAACAAAGCAAAAACAATAATAGAAAAAAATATTATAATAGGTTTTGAACTTTACATACATATATTTGATAGGTTTTGATCTGTTATGGAAGATAAAAATTTTAGTTACAGCCATAATTTTATTTGCTGTCTAATCAAATTAACAACAAATAATACGAAAAGTAGTCATAATTTTTTTTTACATGAAGCTCTTTAAGGATGGTCACTCCTCAGGTTTGAAACTGTCTCCGACTTTCGGAATTCTCTTATTTTATCCACGATGATGCATTAGAAAATTTTGCACACTGACCCCCAAGTAAGTTTGTATACATCTTGAATAAACTTTTGACAAAATTTGATGNTCCAAAGGTTGATTGTCTTAATGCAAAGTAAATGAAAAATCAAGAGGAGTTCGGTTTCCCGCCAAAATTTTAGGCACTTAAATCTCAAAAACGGACACACTGACCTATCAATATTTTTTGCTTAAAATGATGTATGATCGATGTTCTAATAAATAAAGATACTTATTTTAAAACCTTGATATAATTAAGGAGTGACCATCCTTAAATTTACAAAAATCTAATGAAATAATAATGAATTAATAAGCGGTTTCAGTTTACAAAAAAACTAATAAAATAAAAATAAATGATAAACGGTTTGAGATTCCATAATAAATACATGTATTTAATGGCAGTATGCTTGTTGTACAAGTTGAGTAAAGTCGAGGAAAAAACTAATAACATAACAACAATGAGGGTGTAGAAAATCTCCCCTAAAAGAAAAAAAAAGCTAAAACGGCACAAAGAATGGCCTTACAAAAGGTTAAAAAAAAACAAATGAGCGTCAGCGACAATTTAAGGAAACCAGAGCAAGGAACAAAAATTGCACATGAGAAGAAGAAATTAAAAACAAATCTGACTAGAAAAAAAAGATACTATAATTAATTATCAACTGTGCTTTGTGCAAAAAGGCTTAACTTCAGGGACAAGAAAAACTGCAACACAATTACAATAAGATGAAAGTTCAAGTTCAAATTCAACCAATGTGTGATTTCATATTTGTGCAACCATGGCATATATTACATATAAAATATACATTCAGGTCAATTAACGTGACACCAAAACCAATTCATCATGAATTTTAATCATACAGAAAAGCAAAATGATTGTAATTTAAATACCCGTTGAAAATAATGTTGTTTTTTCTGTAAAGGGTACTGGATAGGCGGCACAGACAGTAAACAAGAAGGGTCATGGATATGGTATAACTCAGGTCACATAATATCTGGTTACTCAGATTGGAATCCAGGTGAACCAAGCAACAAATACAATGATGAAGATTGTTTGGAGTTGAGGCAGAGAATGGGTTGGAGATGGAATGATGAAAATTGCTCAACTAGACACCTTTTTATATGTGAAAAAGAAATTATTTAAGAAATAATTAATGGGCATCTCAACATGGGCTAGAGTTGTTTTGATCTTATATTACCCTTCGTTAGCGAGGGGTAAAATAAGCGAAAACAACAACGCGAGACCATTTTAAAATGCCTACAATCTATGAAGTCCATGAATAATTTTTATTCTAATAGGGATTTGTGATATGACTGCTAAAGGTATAATATTCGTATTATACTATATGCTATAGGTGTTATATTGGTTTATGTCATTGGTATATTCATAACGCTAAACCATAACCCCATATAAGAATTCCAAATAATGTTCATGTATTCTTCATATTGTGCAATTTAAAATTCAGTTTAATTTTAAAGATGCCCTTTCGATATTTAATGTAAATGGGTGCAAACAAATATTTAAAAAAGAAGACAAAATAAAAGTAAAATTACTGCACATGGAACTAAAAGGGAAACAACGGCAGTAGAATACCGAAGAACAAAGGGGTGAAATTCACAAAATTCGAAGTCCAAAGACAGGGCAAAAACGAGAACACAGAAAACAATGACGTTAGACACAAAAACAATGACGCCAGACAGACACAAAGCACAGAACCTGAAA
>MJUU01071116.1:179447-204933 GCA_002080025.1 Modiolus philippinarum
TCATTTGGATAGATCTGATGTAAATAATCCTTAAATTTAGGATTATTAAGAGAAAGCACATCGTCTATGTAGCGGAAGCTGAAATTAAAGGACTGGGCTAAATGTTTTTGTTTTCTTTGAATAAGCCCTTGTAAAAACTTGGCCTCGTACGAGTAAAGGAAAAGGTCAGCTAAAGGCGGCGCACAGTTTGTTCCCATAGGAATCCCTATTGTCTGTTGGAAAACACGACCTCCAAATTCGACAAAAATATTGTCGATCAAAAATTCTAACATTTTGATTACGTCAGTCTCGGTGTACTTCTTATTTGAATCGGTGTGGTTCTTAACAAAATATGTCTTGTCTTGAAATCACTCCAAAAAATTCATGATCAGGGCAAAACGTCATTATACCAGTATATAATCCCTTAACAATGCCATGTATACAAGTTAAGGATTCAGCAAGAAATACTCCACACCAAGGTTACCATACAAGCAATATTATGATTAAGAACGGGACCGTCAGTCTAAAACGGAATTTTAAAGGACAATAAAAACATAGGAAAACAAAGCAACATAAACTAACATGAGCACGGCAGAAAAAAGAAAAATGAGGATGCAAACACATATAAAGTTGAACAACACGGACCTAATAAAAACCCATGGATGAGATCAGGTGCATCGGTAGAGTACGCATATCCCGCTTCTTATAAGACTGTGTTGATCATGTCAAATCCTGTAGTAAAGTCAAAACCAGTAGTGGGAAAAACAATCTTAATTTTAAAGGTATAGATCTGTTGTCATCTTAGAAACAGATATCCCATAGCGGTCCACAAGATCGTGCTGTCCACCTTAAAACGTCTAGAGTGATGACTTCAAGTTATAGGTATTGGGAGCAACCGGGTTCTATCATAGAAGTAACTGTGTCTATCGTATGCCCTTGAGAAGTGAATGAGTTGGGAGATATAAATAGTTTATGAAAGGATATGGAGTAAATGAACACGAGACAATAACACATATGTTAAATACAACTGCAATTAATTGTAATGAGCTGTATGGCCATTCCGAAAATTTATTCCTCATCAGCAGCACAAAAATCCAAACAAAGGAAATCCACAATTAAAAAAATCAAAATGCATAAAACAAAACGAATTCCGAATAATCAGTAATGTCAAATATAGTAACTGAGACCGAACTGTCAAGCTTAGGACAAAACCGCGATGGAGGGAGCTTAGCCGTAGGTTTATGATTTACATAAATTTAGATGAAAGTTATAATAAAGGTGTACAAATGAGATGAAATTTCATGTACAAGTACATCATGTCTAAAAAAATAAAGAGCATATACATGTATCTCATCACGGGGAATTGTTTTACCAACTCCAAACTGCATGAAAAAGACAAACTCTTGTATTAAATATTTTATGAAACTCCATATGCTGGCGGTGTCGGAATGTAGCTACAGAGAAAAGGGAAGTTGACTATTGGAAAAGTGAACTCATCGCGTGTATCATACAGCTTAGTTTGAAGTCCACCTCTGTTGTCAATTTCCAGATGAAGGTCAAAGAATTAGGCCGATGTTGAAGTGGTTATAGAATCCTTAATTTCGAGCGATACAAGCAATATGACTAATCAAATTTCAACATCTGAAATGACCCATGCAACATACAGAATTATATGTACTGGTATATAAATTTACATGACAAGTTTATTTAAAAAGCACCCATTGATCCATATGACTAAATTAAGTTTTGTGTTACACTTTTTTCAAGACAGCGGACTCGGGAGTTAGTAGTCTACCTGCATTGGATTTATTTTAATGTTTATAATACTACTGTATAATCATTTATTTTCCTGGCGATAAAATTTCGTGGATTTAACTTTTAAAACTATTTAGTGTGGACAATTTTTTGTGGAATTTATATTATATGTTGTAATTACTATTGCTTGAATTAAGTTCGCGGGGATCTAATTTCGTGGATAACTCTTACCAACGAAGTAAACAAACTAAATCGCCCACGAATATTTCTGCTTTTACAGTATATGGAAAAAGAAAAGGGAGGCATGGGTACCCATAAACCGGTTTAACCCTACCAAGTGCGACTATTTCGAGTTCCTAACGTTGTTAACGTTTGTCTTTTGTCTTATATTGGTGTTTCTTGTGCATTTCTCTTTTAGATTGTGCCATGTGATTGAAACTGTCGGCCATGGTAGATGTTTCCCGTTATTTTGTTTTTCTTTTTAATGTATTGTCATAGTATTTTGATAAATAATTAACTAAATATAGGCACAACCAATTTTGTACTTTTTCTCATCAAATGAAAACGGACATTTTTAGCTAGATTCATGTCTTCCAAGATTTGACATTACCGATTTTGACTTGACCCTGGATTGACCCACTGACAATGTTACGGGTGCTGTATAAAAGCTGGACATGCTTACCCTTATGGAACACCTGATGTCACACTCGCTTTTTACCTTGGTTCACACTGTCAGTGCTTTGGTTTTTTGTGCTGTCTTGCATATCATACTCCTAATTTTAGTTTTGTCTTCGTTAGTGATGTTTGTTGTACCGATTTGTCCTTGTTTGAATACTAAACAGATTTACAGAAGCTCCCAAATTTTTACATTGCTACTGCTTGAAGTAACACGTATCATGGATTTTTATTGGTTTTGTATACGAGTAAGAAAATGATATTAACCGATCAACTACCAATCAGATCTTTCAAACCTACGGAGGTGCTCCTATGTTGGAGGAAGTTCAGACAATAGAATAGAGAAACCCATAAATGCCTTACTGCTGTATGACGGATGCTGTATGCAGGGCAAGACAAGCTTATTGTTCCGGAGCATCAGCACTCTGTTCTTTTAGAGTTCACACTGTTAGTACTTTTTTGCGATGTATTTGTTGTGTTTGTCTGTTTTTGGGGCATGTAGTGTATTTAGTCTACCATCTTCTTGTGTTCTTGCTTTTGCTGGTCTCTGGACTCTAATTAATGTAATTTTGTGCTTTGTTCCTTTGGTTTTGTATTACCGTTATTTTGTCTTCAAACATAGATGGTTAGATATCCAAATACACATAGATAAATATTTTATTTTTCATATTGATTACCAATACATTGGCGAACGAATACCGAAGCAAGAACGAGGAATGAGGCAATTCTAAAATTAAATCCAAAATCATGGCAATTCACATCCAACATGAACTGAGACAGTATGACAAAGACAAAACAGAAGATGGTTAAATGTTACAGTATTTGTATCGAATAAGAATTCTGATATACAAGAATTCGAGATAGCTTATTTTCATATGTATAACTGCTAATTTGGTTCATGTGTTCCATTTCAAACCATGACAAACAAAAATACCAGTGAACGAATCTAACTGTGGTATACAGGAAGAATACAAAGGCAAGACAGTACAATGATTAGACTTATTAATGTTCAATATTGGTATTGGGTAGCCATGGCAATTAGTATCCATCTCTGAAGAAATAAATACACCTATTTACACAGAAAAAATATAAAAAAAAATCCACTAAACCTATTTTTTCATAATAAAGAAAGATACATTATTTGTAAAAACGTTCATTTAATATATTGTGTCATCTTCTAAAACCTAGGTCAATATTTAAAAGTATATAGTAGGAATGTTTTAATAGGTCATACATGTATATTGACCATTTTAAGAGCCATGCTGAGTTATTTAGGAACATAGATTGAAGTGAAATGGTACTTGTATATACAAAAACTGAAGCAACCGTTCCTTTTTTCAAAAATAACAAAAAACAAAAACACACACACAAAAAAAAATCGCGATCATAATAGCTTATGTGTTTTGAATAATGATACACATGTAATAAATTTCCATTATCTGCACTTCTGATGATTTGTATAAATTCTTATTTTTTCACTCTATTAGGTTAGAGGTCTTTGACTAATACATTTTAAATTATTTTTCCAGGATTATGTGAGATGATAGATCATAACAAAGTTTCTCTCTCACTAAACAACGGCAGTAGAATACCGAAGGAATAAAGCACAAGATTACACAAATCAAAGTCAACAGATAAGGCGAAAGCAAGAACACCAGAAGACTAAAGACACTACATGCCCACATAAGGCACAAACACTACATATACAACACAAAAAACTAAAGCATTTCCAGCGTGAACTCTTAAAAAAGCAGAGTGACATCAGGTGCTCCGGAAGTCCTGCTCTGTATACAGCAACCGTCACACGGTCAGTGAGGCATACATGTTTTTGAAGGATCTGAAAGGTAGCTGATTGGTTAATGTCATTTGCTAACCCTGAGACAAAACCAATTAAAAACCATGGTTCGTGTTACTTCTCTAACCCTTAAACAGTACCAAGGTTAAAGTTTGAAAAACTTTCTTAATCACTTGAGTATTCAAACATGGACAAAGACAGATCGATGCCACAAACATATGAAACGAAATCAAAACTGAAATTTAACAAGACAACACAAAAAACTAAGGCACTGACAGTGTAAACTTCCATAAAAAAGAGCGACATCAGGTGGTCCGGAAGGGAAAGCATGTCCTGCTCTATATACAGCACCCGTTACAGTGTCAGTTGGTCATTCCAGGGTTAAGTCAAAATCCGTAATGTCAAATCTGGAAAGACGTGAATCTAGCTGAAAATGTCAGTTTTCATTTGTGACACTAACATCTCAAATCTATCTACGATGTCAAGGTGACGGTCATAGAATTTCTGAAGGGACGAAAGTAACAACGGCTGAACATATCCTTGACTCAGCAGTTTTTGTGACAGTGCTTTTGCTATTTCCACAAATTCACTGTATGAACTCCACGCCCTACAGTAACGAATAAATTGTGAAATATAGACTCTATATATGCTGGGCAGGTACGTATATTGCTGCAGAGAAAGAGAAAGTTCACAACTGGAAAGTCAAAATCATTACGCTTGTCATATAACCTTGATTTCAGACGTCCATGTTCTTAAATGTATAACAAAAGGTCAAGGAATGAAGCGGAATCGGATGTATCGGTTGTCTCGTTACTTTCAAATTCACTGGAGTAGATGCGATGTCAATAATCTTAAAATCTTGGGTTATTAATAGAAAGTACACCGTCTATATATCTGAAGCTGAAATTAAAAGTCTGGGCTGGTTGTTTTTGTTTCTGTTGTATTAGCCCTTGTTAAAACTTTGCTTCATACGAAAAAAGGAAAAGGTCAGCTAAAAGTGGCGCACAATTTGTTCCAATAGGAATCCCTACTGTCTGTTGAAAAAACGCGGCCTCTACATTCAACAAAAATGTTGTCAGTCAAAAATTCAAACATCTGTATCTTGTCATTTTCACTGTTCTTCTTTGACTCAGTGTGGTTCTTAACAAAATATGTTTTATCTTTTCCTACTACTAAATAGGAATACCTGCGTTCTCCGTTTTTGGTACAGAAACAACGGCAGTAGAATACCGAAGGAACAAGGGAAGCGATGACTACAAAAATCGGAGTCCAAAGACATGGCAGAAACGGTAACAGATAAAAACAAAGACAAAACAAGGACGTGAGACAGCTACAATGCACGGAAATAAAAAGATAACATTAAGAACTAAGGCACTCATAGTGTGAACTCCCATGAAAACCGGGAGTGACATCAGGTGAATCATTGGTGTATCAGATCGGAAGTTACTGTTTTAAGTTTATTTTGTGGAAGGGTTGTATAAAGGGTAGAAAAATCAAAATCCTGAATGCTATTGCAGTATGTGAGACTGTTTGAGGAATGCTGTTAAGGAGAAACAACGGCAGTAGAATACCGAAGGAACAAAGGGGTGATATTCACAAAAATATAAGTCCAAAGACAGGGCAAAAACGAGATCTTCGGAATTTGTAAGATTCCACATCTGATTTACGCCGCTTGCATTTGTAGATGAGACTACACATTTTTGAGTATATCTAGTGATTAGTACCGAACTAACAACTTATTTCAAAATTTCTACTTTCTTCTTTTCTGTGCTATCCTTTACAGGTGTATCGTATCATGGTAAATAAGTCTTGACATTTAAGTTTTGCTATTCATTGACAAGGCTGTACTTGTTTAATAATATGTTTGTGTTTAAAGTCGATTTTTTCATCCCTTATTCAGAAGCATTAACTTTAGATAAAGTGTTTTAATTATGGTGCTGAACTCTGATTTAGACAATTGCGTCCAAGACAAACGACATCTTCTTTAAATCTTTTACTGATAACCTTTTTATCTTTAGAAATTAATTGTTATTAAGCGTTTGTTCGTATAAGGTATAGATGCGTGACACACAATTGTTGCTAAGCTTTGTCATTTGGTCGATCTCATATTCAAGTCAACACTCTTTAGCAATAAGTGTATTAATGAAGAAAAGATAACAGGAAACACTTAAAATGGCCGCACATTACAATCACATACCACAATTCACCAGGGAACTGCACAAAAAAAACCCAATAATATGACAAAAGACAAACAAAGACAAGGAGAGGAACTTGGTATATTCTTAGATTGTCGGTTTTAAGAGGAATGTTGACAATAATTTGGGGTAACAACAAATTACCGAACAAAATTGTCAGGAGCCAAAGTCCACGAGGTCAAGAGCCAGAGTCCATGAGGTCAAGAGCCAGAGTCCACGAGGTCAAGAGCCAGAGTCCATGAGGTCAAGAGCCAGAGTCCACGAAGTCAAGAGCCAGAGTCCACGAAGTCAAATGCCAGAGTCCACGAGGCAAATAAACAAAGACAGTGCAATACCGCCGAAAAACTGTCAATCGCGATGTTCCTGACCTGGTACAGGCATTTGAAAAACAAATGGTTTGTTAGGCACGGACCATTTGATTTTTAGGGGGGCCTGGGATTTTCACCAGAGCCGGGCAAGATTATTTTTTTTCCCATATACACAATGCTAATAAATTTTGGTGAGCCGGGCTTTTTTTTTTCTAACGGACAGGATTAGGGCCAGATTATTTTTTTTTCAACCCAGAAGCTGGCCAGAGAATTTTTTTGGGCAAAAGTCAGGGCCAGAAAATTTTTTTCTAAAAAATACCAGCCCNGGGGGCCTGGGATTTTCACCAGAGCCGGGCAAGATTATTTTTTCCCCCATATACATAATGCTAGTAAATTTTGGTGAGCCGGGCTTTTTTTTTCTAACGGACAGGATTAGGGCCAGATTATTTTTTTTCAACCCAGAAGCTGGCCAGAGAATTTTTTTGGGCAAAAGTCAGGGCCAGAATTTTTTTTTCTAAAAAATACCAGCCCTCCCCCCCCGAAAATCAAATGGTCCGTGCCTTTAACAGGTTTAATGGCGCGGCAACCCTCCTCTTCCATTGCGATAGTTTTTCAGCAGGAACTCAACATTAATTGGTATTGACAGATCATAAGACAGTGAGATGTTCATTGCAGTACTAAGTAAAAATAAGGTTGAGAAAGATCTGTGGGGTGGCTGATTGGTAGATGTAATTTTGGTCGCTAAAATAAAACCAATTAAGATCACTGTAATAGTAAAATATCCTGTATTGCATATGTTGAGTGACCGATTATTATTTTGCTCTGTTTTTAATCAGTTTGAAAATATAGGTATCAAAAACAGTTTTTTTGCCATCAGCACTGGTTGAGTGGACTTCATTTCTTAATGTCAAACGTAGCTGTATACATGGCTTTAATGATCATTGATACGGCATTGTCATATAAATAAATAAAACTGATAAAGTTATCTTTCTATTAGTTTCCTCTTTAGACGAAAAAAGCACCAATGTTTCAAGCTAGTAGACAATTGCAACATATAGACAAATACAGGGCATTCATCATGTTGTAAAAAATTAGGCATTAAAAAATAATGGGATGTAGGCACTATAAACAGGTGATTAGAAAAACATTTGCAAATTACAGAAAATAAATAGAATGCCAAACTTTGAGGGTATGATAATATACCTATATGAGAAATTTACTCAAGAACAAGTACATCATAGTTCAAATTTAAGGAGGGCATAAATCTTAAGCACGACTCCACACTGTAGGATAAGCACGACTCCATACTGTAGGATAAGTACGACTCAACACTGTAGGATAAGCACGACTCCACACTGTAGGATAAGCACGACTCCACACTGTAGGATAAGCATGACTCCACACTGTAGGATAAGGACGACTCGACACTGTAGGATAAGCACGACTCCACACTAAGGAATTAGCACGACTCCACCCTGTAGGATAAGCACGACTCCATACTGTAGGATAAGCACGACTCAACACTGTAGGATAAGCACGACTCCACACTGTAGGATAAGCACGACTCCACACTAAGGAATAAGCACGACTCCAAACTGTAGGATAAGCACGACTCCACACTGTAGGATAAGCACGACTCCACACTGTAGGATAAGCACGACTCCACACTGTAGGATAAGCACGACTCCACACTGTAGGATAAGCACAACTCCACACTGTAGGATAAGCACGACTCCACACTGTAGAATAAGTACGACTCAACACTGTAGGACTGACAAATTAAAATAAACAAAGAAAGTATATCTAGTACAGAAAAATCCGTAATAATGAAGATATATCTTTCTCTCTATTTTTTCTCAGAATGGAAAACCTTTATCCAATCGACAGTTGGTCATACAGCAATAGCAGCTGCATTACCTTCCACAGTTGAACATAAACTATGTTTATAGAAGTAATATATTCAAAAAGATCATATATTAAGACTATCCTCAATTGAAAAAAGTTTTATCTCATAACTTTTTTTGTTTTTATTTTGTCTTCTTTCATTTGGGAGGGGTACTGTTTGTGTTTGCTTATTTGTTTGTTTGTTTTTTTTGTATTTAGGCTATTTGCCTTTGTTTTTGTATTGGAATAGAAATATCTTTAAATCATATTAAACATACTAAGTCAGAAAATTTATTAATTTCTTGTGTGTCTTGTCTGTTTTCTATATAGTTTACTTTATGTCTATAGGAGTCTAGGATGATGTTTATTTCGCTGAACTTAATTACTCTTTAGGGGCCAACTCCAACCTACCGTTGGGTGTGGGGTTTCCTCACCGTTCATTGAAGATCTTATGGTGGCTTTGAGTTGTATCACTACCCTTTGGGTCGTTGTCTCTTTGACACATTCCCCGTTTCCCTTCTTTTTCCTATCAGTGTTCACGTGATAAAAAATATCATGCGGAAACAAAAGCATTTGGTATTTTCATGTCTTTTCAAATCAATGAGCACGAAAGTAAGTGAGAATCGAACCATCAGTCAAAAGAACGAACAATCCATGGACAACGGCAGCTTCAGAAACACCCAAGAAACAAGGACACCACATGAGTACAGGGTAAAAAAGAAGGACACAATGACACTTGAATATTATTTTTGCATTTACTAAATATTATACATTATCCTTTACAACTTACGACTTTTTCATAGGTGTACACAGAGGAAAAAAGGTAATAATGCGAAAATAATTCACAGTCACGATGTTCAGTACACTTTTATAAATTCAAAATATCAATATCAACCTGCAAGAAGAAGCATTAATGTCAAGGTAATATTATTTTTATTTGCAGATGTGACGACTGCTTGAATACTTACAAGTTGTTAATAGTAAACGTGAAATAGATAACTGATACATAACACTGAATACCCTTACCAAAATATAAGGCTTCCAGTACATATAAGCAGCAAATTTGCACAATGTTTGCAGCAACCTTGCTGCAAGTTCATTTTTCGCATGCAAATGAGTTTTCCGGCACACATTGTGCCGCAAGTATGCAGCACACTTCCAATGCATATCCCTTCAGTTTCTTGCACACTTCCCGCACACAGCTCTTGCACACTTCCCGCACACAGTTCCTGCACACTTCCTGCACACAGTTTCTGCACACTTCCTGCACGCTTCCTACTCACAGTTCATGGAAAGGTCACACTTTGACCTTGTCATGTGTACATGTATTGCACTTCATTTTATTGTCTAATGTTCTTATCAATACACCAGCTGTGTGAGAGGTATAAAACATGCATTATTTTTGTATACTATGATAACAGAATATTATAATCCATTCAAACTCTTGGCTGTTTTCCATTAAAATTAATCTAAAAGCAGGTCACCCTCCCTGTTTTGAATTGTTTTTCTCTTACCAATTAAAACAGAATATTTAACAGATAAAAATTATAAAATATTGTACAAAACACTATAAAAAGATCCATTTACCTTCCATATATGTATTTCCCCCTTTTAATCCAAGATTTCTCACACAAAAACAATTGCTTTCCTTTTGTTGTTGCAGCATCTGCCTTCCCTTGGCTCCATTTTTTAAAAATTCTGCACATGTGCAGAGACTACGGCACACTTCCTGCACACAGAATAAAAAGCTTTGCACTTCTGGCACACAATGTTATTTCTCTGTTCATTTGTGGCACACTTCCCGCACACAGGTTACAGTGTGCGGGAAGTGCGCCACAAGTGTGCAGCTAGCAGCACCATCAAGCTCAGTTCTGGCACACTGTAGCTGCACATTGATTTGGTTGCAGGAAGTTTGCAGCAACTTTTCAGCAAGTTTGCTGCACACTTCAGATTTTGGTAAGCGTATTCCATACATCCACGGTGAACATTCATCTTTGTTCTGAAACAAATCACTTCGTCTTGGTGAATGATTTGTTTTTAAGGTAGTGACTGATCGTTTTTCCGAAGACAAGTTGCGTACAGACACAAGAAAGCGTCTAGTCGGTCCTGACTTTATGACGTTGAGAAAAATATCCCGGAAGTGAAATTGGTTGACTGATTAAATGTGCGTTCTGCATAGTGACGTCATAAGTTTCCGAATTTATAAAGTGAAAGTAGAACGAGACTTACAGACCCTATACGAAAAAAAAAGTGTTTGATTGAGCTTGATTACGTAAAGCAATTATAGACTGTTTATTCATTTAAATCTTAAATACTGTTTTAAACCTACGAATAACATCTCAAAAGAGAATGATTATGAGATTTTGCAATGTAACAATTAACCATTTTTTCCTATCGTTGTTTACGTTTTCCTTCTGTCTTATTTGTGTTTCTCATGTGTGTTTCCCTGGCAGATTGTAGCATGTAATTGTAATTTTCAGCCATTGTAGATGTTTTCTGTTATCCTCTTTTTTTCACAAATATTGATTTTAAGACAGGTCTTAATTGAACAAATTTAGAAAAGCAGTAATCGAAGAATAAATCAAATCAAAATTTTGTAAATTCTTACATGACTCAGATATTTTATGCAAATGATTCTATTTTTGCTGTCAACAAGTTTCAATCTGTAGATCTTTAAGTTTGATAGAACAAAGCACGTCAATATTAATGTATATAATATCAAAACATATTTTGTTTTGTACAATGTTGTAAATGCCATAGAATTACACAATGATGGAGGTATTCAATGAAATCCAAATTACCAATAATTCAAACACAAATCCATTATGATTTTTTCCAAACCCGTCTGGAAGTTTTGAATTTTACTTTTCTGCCATCGTGCGACAGTATTTTACTAGCAAACCATTTTCCTTGACCTAGCCGGTGTAAGGTTGAATTTTGACCCCGTTGGAAATTGAGCTTTTGGTCGTTTTTCAACGTTGAAAACTGTTCCCAAATCCATCCAAAAGCCTTTGAATTTTTATCAGCTCAATATCCAACGAGCTAGTTGTCAGATTTCAAGGTTTATTTTTTCAATTTTAAAACCCATGCGTTATATACTGACCATCGTGGAAAAATGACCACTCCAAAAAAAAAAAAAAAAAAAAAAAAAAAAAAAAAATTCATATGTGAAACTACAAAACTGGAAGTGTAAAAAATCTGAAAGTTTCAATCTCAAAATCAGGTTAGGACTTCTATATGGGAACGCATTTGGGAGACTTTTTGTTCCAAACAAAACTTTTTGATGATAGAGTATATTTTAGCTTTAGTACATTTATTGGTTTCATAGCTTAGTTTTGTTATATTTTCAATATGAGCTGACCAAAACCACCAGAAGAAAAATGCATCCCAAATGTTTATGACACTTGATAATATCATCTTTAAAGTCCCCCCAAACGAAGAGTGGAAACTTATAGTTTTTGCCCCGTACTTCGGTGCTGAACCGAAAACCGATTTTATTTGGAACCTTACAATATTTAAATTTTGTAAATTTTGTTTAAAACTAAGGACTATCTCCCTCATGCAAAGCTCTGTCATTAGCTGTATTTGGCTTTACATTTAGATCATATTGGTTATTTGTTCTCTATCAGTTTTTACACATATTTGACTTAATGGTCTTCCAGATGTTTAGATTTTATCTGCACTGAAGAGACATAAGTTGTCGAAATGCGCATATGCAGAATTTAAATCCACAGTAACTTCGGTATTTAGTTATTTCTTATAATTTTTCTTCTTCTTCTGCTACTTCTTTCTTTCTTTTTCTTCTCCCGGAAGTTTGTCCACCGTCGTTCTCGGCCAAATAACCAGTGATAAAGGGTCATGTGTAGTACAATCTGGTCTTGAAATTTTCAGCAAAATTAAAAGTGCCCCGATTGGATGCAATTTTACAGAAGGTTTTAGAAGTTGTGTGGAAAACAAGTTTGTTTTTTTTTTCAAAATGGCGACCGTTGCCATGGAAACGGAAAAGGCGGGAATTTAAAAACTAAAAGTGCTCCGAATTTGATGAAATTTACCGAAAGATTGTACAAGTTGTGTGAAAATTATTTTTAGGTCATTTTTCTCAAAATGGCAGCCGTTACCATGGGAACGGAAAAAAGGCGGGAAAATCAAAAGTGCTCAAAATTGCATGAAATTTAAAGAGAAGCTTGTTTAGGGAAAGTAGAACTTATTTTTGGGTTGAATTTTTCCAAAATGGCAACTGTTACCATAGAAGTTGAAAATGGTTGGAAATCGAAAGCAGTGCAAGTTGGATGAATTTTTACAAATGTAATAAAACATGCATAGAACTTATTTCGAGGCTTAAAATGTCGCAAATGATGGTTGTTTATAAGGAAAAGGTAAGATGTGGAAAAATTGGAAGCATTTCAATCTTTTCGAAGCAATACAGACGGGTTGAATAGGACATACAGATGTCTTATTTACACTTCAAACTCTGATGTGGGAGTTTATTTGGGAGACTTTTGCGTTTGAATCCAAAATAATTATTACCTTTTCATTGTTGGATTTTACCATGTTCCGTCTTCTTGCTGTAATATCTTACGACCAAATTTTTGAAGACCATTTACACAATCTCAACAGAACTTTACATGAATGAAGATCCCATTCCCGAGCTTGGTGCTTTCTGGTATTTTCAGATTTTTCAAAGGGGCCGCCATTCCCATGAAACCACAAATTGCGGCAAAATTAAAATGCTCCAAATTAGATGGAATTTTACAGAGAAGTTTTATAGGAAGTTTATAGCATACCGGTATGTTAGGTCCTAAACATTCAAAATATAGGTCTTATAGGAAACGTCACTTATCACCTTGTGTAAAACCAAGCTTTGAAAATAATACAATTTGTTTTCATTATTTCGTTAATTCTATTTAATTAGCGTAATGAAAAACAGAGCTTAGATTAATTTTGGAAAGACTTTTCTCCCCTGTGTACAATGTGTGATGAGTCAGCAGGAAAATTCAAAACTGAAAATGACAGTTACGATCTTCTATTTTAAAGCTTAGTTTTCCAATCATCAACGCAAGGTATACATATATTGTAATGATCTGCAACTTAAAACCAACATAATGCATTATATTTGAATACAATTTGAATGGAAGTCTTAATTTATATTTTTTTAGAATTTTCCAAAATGTGTAATTCAACAAAGAAAAACACTGAGTCTCTACAAAGTAACAAATAACAAAATACCGAAAGTACTGTGAATTTACTTTCTGCATATGCGCATTTCGACAACTAATGTCTCTTCAGTGCAGATCAGATCAAATCATTACATTTGGAAATCCATAAACCGAAAAATGTGCAAAAGCTGATAAAGAACAAATTACCAATATGATCTAAATAGAAAAGTCAAAATCAGCTAAGGACAGAGCTATGCAAGAGGGAGACACTCCTTAGTTTTAAACAATTTTTTTTCTAAATTTAGATATTGAAAATTTTCAAATAACATCGGTTTTCGGGCTACCGAATTGGCTATTGGGTTTGTGAAAAACCTCGGGGACTAACAGTCCCCCAGCAGTGGCATCGACCCAGCGGTAACAAATATACATTTAACCTACATGGTCGGTTTTCAACATAAAAAAAATTACCACAGTAGGTCGACATTCAACGTTGAAAAATGACCGGTTGGTCAATAATCGTTGATGACATTACAAATTATGACCAGTGGGTTAATTTTCATATAGATGAATGATTACAGCCTTTTAACTTGTGTCGTTTACAACAAACAGCATGGTTACATCTTTTTATTTTCTAAGCTTACCTGGCTGCCGTCCATCATCTCCTTTAAAAAACCTTTTCTTGAGACCAACTGAATGGATTTGAACAACACTTTGCATGAAATATTCGTGTGAATTCCAGATCTGACTTCAGTATTGTCATTCAACATGGCCGCAATTGTTTAACATTGAACATTATGGAAAGCACATTAAAAGATCTTTTCAACGCAAACAACTAGTTAGAACCAAACTTATTTCAGTATATGTTGTTGACCAGATCTGGTTTCAGATCTGGTTATGCACATCACACTTAAAATTTTGTTTTTAAAAGATGTTAGAGGTTGGCCAAGCCAACATAGCTCATTTGTTTATTCAGTGTGTTAATCTGAATAAGTCCTTCAAAAATATAATTGGTATGCTAAACAAATTTGCAGGATATGTTTTTCTTCCACCCAAGGACTTGTGTGATCAAGTTTACTTTTAATTGGATTAGTAGTTTAAGAGGCCCAATTCTTTTACTGGAATCCAATGTAAACCATGTTCCACTGGTGACCATCTTAAATACTGCTGGATACCTTACTTGTAGGGACCAACTAAAGACCATTGTGACCAAGTTTGGTTCTAATTGGACTACCAGTTTCCGATAAGATCTTTAAATTTGTTTTCCATATTGTCAAATATTAAATTATGTTACTGCTTGCAGCCATATTTGATAAGGTCTGGACCTCCTGGATGCATCTATCGGAAAGTATCATCAAAGTACCACTGTATTCTAATTCGACATATTGTTTCTGGAAGAAATCTTTGAATGTGTTATCCATATGGACGGATTTTAGACCATCTTTCAAAAATTAATTTTGGCAGGGGTTCCGCTTATTAAATAGTGTTTACATATTGAAGAAAAAAAAACAACATAAAATAAAGAAGAATAATGTTTTTCTCTAAAATTTTAGTTTTCTTGTTTTGTTTTCATGGCAACTGAAAGCTACACCATCCATCACAGGGCATATCAGACTACTATTCAAAAATGATTTGGACAGGAGTTCAACTTGTAATCTAGGTGATACATATAATATTGCTGAAATTGAAAAATTCCGAGTCCCCTACTCAGAAAAAAAAATTGGCAGTTGTTCCCGTTATAATTTATTTGATACATATTGCTGAAATGATAAATAAAATACTAGTAGGTAGATGTTCACATTAAGTTTATTACCTCTCTTAGTTTTATTAATTACCTTTTTAAATCTATTATTTTCATTATATCTTATTTTCAAATGAAAGACAACCCCGAAAAGTGTTTTGATGTATATAATTAGAACCATTTAATGTATAGAACAAGTTGCAGTATTAAAAATAATATTTCTGTATGATCAATAAAACTTTAGCAACTATTTTTGATATTAAATCATACCATACATGTAATTTAGGCTTGAATGTGTTTTAACATTTAACCAAAGGATGTTTCCTGGTTGTTGCCATCTAAAGACTATTGTGACTAAGTTTGGTTCTAACTGGACCAGTAGTCTCTTTAAACAAGATCTTTGAATGTGTTTTCCATAGGGTTCAATGTTAAACTATGTTCCCTGCAGCTATCTGGGATGAGGTTCGAACATGCCGGATTCAATTTTTAAAAGGGACCATCCAAGAACTATAGTAACCAAGTTTGGTTCCAATTGGCCCGGTGGTCTCAGAAGAGAAGATCTTTGAATGAAAAGTTTACAACGGGCGCTGGACGCCTGGCATAGACAGGTTAGCTAAAGAACCTTTAATCTGAATCACCCATTCATGAAATGTACAAAATTTAGTACAAAGAGTCATAATCGTTTATCAGAAACCTATTGGCTGTCCGAAAGACGCATCTATGGACGAAAAATTATTCATTTATCTGTTCTACTATCTCAGATCTGCACTTAAACAAAAGCTTAAATCTGAATCACTCATGCAGGTCGAGGAAAGCCCACATGTGGACAAAATCTCATTTATCTATTACTTGTGATTCAAAAGATGTATAACGACGTTTACTTTGTTACAGATGAATGCATGGGCATTAGGCAAGTACAAGTCTACAAAGAAATAATACTAAGAACTTGCAATTTATATCTTGTTTACTTATTTATATACAAATTCATTTAGAATTATTGCTTCTGAAGGAGTGAGTTAATATACATAGTTTACACAGTGTTTTGACAGTTTACGTATGATTTTTAAAGCGTTGAAAAATGACCCGCTTCCGGGTCAGTATTTTATGATAAAGGTCAGAATTCAACGGAATTCAATGGCTTTGGGTTCAATTTTCAATTTTCAACGTTGAAAACGACCAATAGATCAATATTCAACGGGGTCAAAATTCAACCTTACACCGGCAGTGAAGCGGCGAGCACTCCTTGACCCATCTTTATAAATTGCCTTTTGTCTTTTTTTCCCTCTCAAGATTTGGACTACATGTATTAGGTTTTATTTGTGTTTTTATTATACCATAGGGAAAAGGGATAGAGAAAAGGGAGGTTTGGGAACCCATAAACCGGTTTAACCATACAACTAGATTTTGCTAGTGACGGAACGAAGTTCGGCTATCCCGAGATTCTATCATTATTTCCGTTTGTGTTTTGTCTTTTTATTGTTTTTTCATGTGCAGTTAACTGACTGTAATTTTCGGATATTGTGAGTGTTTCCTCTTATCCTCTCTATATTAACATTCACAATATGGCCTTGGTATTTGGGTCGTGTCGACGGAAAAGAAAAGGATAGAAAAAGTAAAAAAACACAAATAGACGAAACTGATATATATATATATATATATATATATATATATATATATTTCATCTATTTATTTATCTTTTTGCTGGGTAGAGATTTTTCTCAAAAGGAAAACGTGTCGTTAAAACTTTTGGTTGCAGTAACAAAGGATAAATGTAACCAGCTCTTTTGCAGGTTCACACATTTCTCTGTACATGTCAACTTCTTGGAATTTATTTAGAAGAACTTCTTTCCTTTTACATACTGTTGAAGTCTGGCAGATTCCACTCTTCCATATTTTAACACACTTCGTCAACTGATTGCATCACATTACCCCGACCGTACGCGTACTGTCCGACCATACGCGTATTGTCAGGACTACGGTATACGTATTTTTTAAATGGCACACGGTCAGAACCGTACGCGTACGGTCCAAATACACGTATGGTCTGGAACATATATAAAATATAAAAGAAAATTTTAAAGACAAAATGAAAGTATTGATTTAATTCATCACATTGTAGATCTTGTCTTCATATATAATGTAGAACCTAACTGATGTAATGATATAAATTTGTCTGTATTACAGAATGTGATAAATCACTCCTTATGTTTTCTGCATTGTTTATTGCTATAGTTGTACAGAGTCTTTGACTATGGATTTATTCCTTTCAAAAATATTGGTTTATGTTTTGGTCCTTTGTAGTAAGTTAAATACGATTATTGTGTTAACGATTCTCCTATTATTTGCTGCAATAACGAACATGATTTCGCATTATATGTAGGTATAAGATGTGGCTATATGTTCTCGATTATTTGCCCAAAACAATTAATGTTTGAATGTTTATACAGTAAATATAGGACTCTGACGGATCTGGAGGGGTTTTTCGTCGGGGTAGAACCCCCTTTTCTAGAGATATTTTACAATTTCTTGCAAAATTTAGGCACAAATTAAAAAATATATATGTCAATTGCAAAACATTTTTCGAACGCTATTTGAAACCCCTTTATAGAAAGCTGGAACTGCGGTTTTGTGAAACATGCCAAATGGAATGTTGCAAATTACAAAAAGTTTAGTACAACGATACTCTCTTCTAAATCATGTGTTAATTTATATCCAATAAACACCATGGACCTGTACACATAACCCTTTAAAGATTGAGCCCGAGTGTGTGTAACGGCAAGACAGCTTCTTGTATATATGCATCAGCCGTTGAATAGGGACTGTAAGTCTCGTCATGTGACTCACGAGAATCCACGATAAACAGGCAATTCGAAAACGTTTGCCGCCAAAACATGACGTCTGAGGATTATGACGTTCAAGGTTTTGTTGAAGCGTCATTTAAATATCTGTTTAAAATGTAAATTCCGGGTACAATTTTTGATCCCGGAAGTTCCAAAATTGTACAAGACTTACAGGTCCTATATCAAATGTTCTGTCCACCAAAAATATATATAATGTAGGATTGTACAGACGTCTCTGTCTTCCATTGTTGCACAAATCTATTTGTACATGTTCAAAGGGGATTTTTTTTTCTTTTTTGCTTTGTTTTTCATTAATCATTTATGTTTTTTGAATAAGTCCAAGAAAAAAATAATAAAATCTCAAAACAATTAACAAAGTACAAACTCTTTTATGGTACATATTGTCGCCCAAAATCATATTGTTGCCGTAGACAATGAATGAAGTGGAGACATTGCGTGTCGTTACTACTATTCATTGAAATAGATTTACTCATATTTTCAACTTGCAGTAATATGATGATAGGTATAACCTATGTGGAAGCGAAGCTGAATTCACCGAAACTGGCCTAATGCCTTTTCCCTTTGTCATTTTTGCAGTTCTTATAAATGGACATTTGGAAGATGGCACTAGCAGATCAAGATGGGAGGTTCCGGCTTATGATCCCCCAACTTTATGAATAAGATCCGTGTTCCAGCTAGATCGTTTTCAAAGGGTGGTCCGCCCGCCTTTTCCTAAATGCCGCCCTGTGCCCTTTTTGGATGGTCCAGTACCGCCCTGTGCCCTTTTTACATCGTCCTATGACCCTTTACATTGCGTCGAGCCCCGTGCACGCGATGCCATTTTCGTGGCAATACCAGGAGAGCAGAGTCGGATGCGCATTCTTCATATCAATACCGATCATATGATCTGCGCATAGGGTATGACGGATGCGGCGTCTGATATTCTGGAGGCCGATATCTGCTCGCCCGTCCAATACCTCCCGAAGATATGGCGCTGGTAATATTTCATCGAGCACTCACCCAGGGCATTGGTGCGGGCCAAGTAATCTTGCAAGAGCGTCAGCTGATCATCCTTATCCACACTCTCCCCTTGATATACCTACTTCTCAGCTCGTAGTCTTCCAGGTGCGTCATGATATGCTTCAGCTTTTCCCGGTCGATCACTTGGCGCAAGGTGATGCTTCGCCCATTCTCCGATTCAAAGTGCCCAATCTTGAAGAGCCCCGGATCCATCGGCTTGGTCCCAAATTCCAACCTCATATTGGTGAGGGCATCGGCCAGGTTGGATTCTACCAGCTTCTGCAGGCTTTCCCCCATGAACTTGAGGCTGTCTATGATAGAGCGTCTTCTCTTTCCCCTTGTTATCTTTGTATGAGCCGACCTCCACGCTCTTGGTGAATGATACCGTAATTCGGGAAATTTTAATGCGGGTTAATTTTGACCTTTTTTCATCAAAAAGGGGTGGTTTTATTTTTGTCTGTGGAGTTTTGGCCACTTTTGGTGTATAGTTTGTTTAATTTTGGTCATTCTTCCAAATTGTTTGATTTGTTCCCGGTTACATTTTATTCACCATCACTGTCTTCTGTGGTACATGTCGCTGTACTTCTTGCTGTGCTGGTTTTCCTTTGATTCACGTTATATTCGAGGATTCCCGCTATTCCCGCAGTTGGTATCCATTGAAAATGATGTTCGGACGTGCCTTAAAATAGTCTATGGCTGACACCAACCACTTGGCACTATGGGGTTAAAATTTTGTATTAAGAACCGTATTATTTAATTTTGGCCGAGACATTTTTGGATGTTAAATATTTTGGTGTGTTTAATTTTGGCACTTTGCATTTTATGGCCAAAAAAGGCCAAAATAAAACCACGACCAAAACTTCCCGATTTACGGTATGTAGCGCTCCTCTGTAATGGGACTGCAGTCGATCTTGCCCTCAGTAGCCCTCAGTGCCTTGATGAAGAAATGGGCATCGTAGCCTGCCAGGTTATGGAAGATGACCGGGATGAATTTCGGATCCTGATAGTTCAGATTCCACTCATTGCGTGCGGCTCCACTGAATCTTCCCATGAAATGGCAATGGTCCCTCACCATATCCTCCCAAAGCTCCTGGTCGCAGATAAAGCACTTGGTGGCTTCCATGAAGGCTATCTTATCTTCCTCCGTCATCACCATGGGCTTCTTGAAATCGTTCTGCTGATAGATCTCGCGGATGTCTTTCGTAAGCCGATCCACGAAGATCTGACCCACGTGCACGTCCTCCCCTTTCCTTCATGGCGTAGATCATCGGCTCCTTGGCGTATACCATCTCATCGAAGCTCTTGATGTGATAGCTGAATCCCGATGGTACGTTCTTCTGGAGGATCTTGGTATGAGGTTTGGACGACTCGCCCCCTTCTACCGTCTGGATGGTCGTCTTCATCATGCGCCCTAGCAGCTGCAAGATTCCGTCTACGCCCGCCTTTGCCGGTTCAGGCCCTACCTTGGGCGTGAAGCACTCGAAGTCTGCGTAGACGACGAATGGCACCTTCATCGACCAGATTTGATTTTAGAAGCTGACGTAGCTTCCTTCGCTTGGCATCTCGATTTTCACCGCCTTCTTTTGTCCTTAATATTTAATGTGCTGGTCAAGTTTTCTTGCCGGGTGAAGTGGTTCAGGCATCGGCGGTAGAAGTAAGCTTCCCCATCGTGATTGCTCACCTGCTCCATCAAGAGCCGCGAGAGATTCTTCACCCAGCAGTAGTGCTTTTTCTCGCCGTTACCCACTAGCATGAGATCCACGTGCTTTGCCCCGGCCTCATCCTTTTCGAATATCTTCATAGTGTAGACCTCTCTCTCTGTCGAATCCGTATACGTTGACCTTGATCCCCTCACTGAGCTTCTCGAACCTATCGATTGCCTGGATTGAACCTATCGATTGCCTGGATCGAATATCTTCATAGTGTAGACCTCTCTCTCTGTCGTATCCGTATACGTTGACCTTGATCCCCTCACTGAGCTTCTCGAACCTATCGATTGCCTGGATTGAGACCGGGAAATCGATGCCGTCGAACCTGAGCTCGTCCACCAACTTTTCGTACTGCTTGACTCGGCTGGTCTGCCTCTGATCCATCTCCTCATGATGGAGGGCTGAAAGGATCCATTTGAAGCACTGCTAATCCTCATTTTGCACGTTGACTATTGCCTTCCTTTGGCAGCGAGCTTCTTGGGAAGGGGGATATATGAGCTTCCCTTGAGGGGCTTGTACTCATTCAGCTGAATCCCCAGCTTCTCAACGCGCCCAAAGGTCCATCCGCTCCCCCTAGCCTGGAAAGCTGCCCCAAATTCCCACCTCATGCTGCCATGCTCTCAATGTCCTTATCCTTCATCCTCTCTATCACTTCGTCCAAATCTGCCGACTCGGTGATTACAAGCAAGGCCGACCGGAATTTTAGGTTGGCGTAGATATTCTTACCGGTCGCCGGGCTGATCTTCACCATCGCCACTTGGAGGATTATCTCCGCTTTCAACCCCTTCTTTTCCGCCAGCTCCTCCGACATCGTCTTCGGATTTTCCCCTAGCTTAGCTTGATGAAAGTCTCCATGTCCTGCTGCGTCTTGGGCTTGATAATCACCGTGCCAAATACCCCACCCACGGGCTCCCGCTTGTCCCAAACCTCGATAAGGTATGTGCCTGTTTCAATGTTCAATTACAACAAATTTCATGTAATAACATAGGCTTTCAAGATGGAAAACAACAATATAAGCATTGTTTCTTTGCTTGGTTCTACCATGTATTCGGAGACACTTTGTCTCATGTGAATTTACTCCATATCCTATCATTGTTTATTTAGAAAAGGCATTTTCAATATGACTAAATTTTTCAAGAGATACCAATTAACAACTAATCCATACCAGTAAGGGGCATACGATAGTTTTTAGAACGGGTGGCAATCCTAAAAAAGTATATGCACATGAAGGTAATTTGGGATGGCCATTGAAGACACGACACGTATACTGTCATTAAATTTGTTGTTATTTTCATAAATCCCTTTCTTCAAGAAATGAATGTGAATTGTAGTAACAATTGTTTGGCAGTAAAGCCAACCAAAAAAAATATTTTTATACTCACGAGATATCGTGACGCCAGGCACTGTTCTATATAACAGAAGAAAAGAAGGCACACCTGTGTCATTCTGCCATGAAATTTATCAGTGTTTCGTCATCCTAAACAAATGCGTATAATTTTTCTCTCTTATACTTTTTATTCATTCTACAGGCAAGTGGTGTGAATCTACAGTGACCAATGAAAGAATGGATATGAGATGTCCTGACAGGTCAGGGAAAGGCAATCACCTGAAAGTGTTTAATCGGAAATGCTACGAATTTATGGACAATAAACAAACTAGATCTCATGCGATCACAATATGTAACAACAAAGGTGAAATACTTGCTGAAATAAGGAACATTGAAATTCAAAACTTTATAACGGACACAATTACTGAGCAAGGGTGGTCATGGGACAAAATTCACACGGGTGCTGCAAAGAAAACGGGATCGAATCCATTTTACTTTCAAAATGGTGAGTTTCTTGTGACTTTGATTTCCAAAAGATTACTAGTATATATATTTTGCAAACAATACGAGAAAAATTTATTGTGGAGAAACTAGAATCCATTGCGTATGTACTTGTAACTTAACATTGAGGGTATGTTACATATAGTCTCAGATATACTTGGAACTTCTTATACATCTAAACAAATCATGCTCTTATGTCATATCCTACTCAATTTTCATTATGTATTATTCATTCAATAGCCCATTAGATGGTTTCGGCAATTTTTCTCACTTTGAGGATGGGACAGACCTGGTTGAAAGCTTCAAAATTTGTCCTTTTTCAACAATATGCCATAGTAAAACTTTGGCTCGTGACATATAATGATATATACAAGGAAAATACTTATTTATTATTCTAAAAGAATTATCAGCTTTTGGTATTGATCTACAACCTCAATGTAAGAGGCGTTATTTAACAAATTTACTGTCATCACCATGATATGAAACGTCGTTATAGTTTTATTTAATAAAATTAGAACAGAAATCCTTGAGTAAATGCAGAGTGATTTCTGCCAGGTGTGCAGCTGACAATACTTTACCCTTTCATAGGCAGTAGGACTTCTGCCAGGTGTACAGCAGATCAAACTTCACCCCTTCATAGCCAGTGTGACTTCTGCCAGGTGTACAGCAGATCATAATTTACCCTTTCATAGCCAGTTAGACATCGCCAGGTGTATAGCAGATCATACTTTACCCTTTCAAAGCCAGTGTGACTTCTGCCAGGTGTGCAGCGGATCATACATTACCCTTTCATAGCCAGTGTGACTTCTGCCAGGTGTGCAGTAAAACAATGTAGATCAAACTTTCCCTTTTTTAGCCAGTGTGACTTCTGCCAGGTGTGCAGTAGATCATACTTTCCCTTTCATAGCCAGTGTGACTTCTGCCAGGTGTGCAGTAGATCAAACTTTCCCTTTCATAACCAGTGTAACTTCTGCCAGGTATGCAGCAGATCATACTTTACCCTTTCATAGCTTGTGTGACTTCTGCCAGGAATGCAGCAGATCATACTTTACTCTTTCATAGCCAGTGTGACTTCTGTCAGGTGTGCAGTAGATCATACTTACCCTTTCATAGCCAGTGTGATTTCTGTCAGGTGTGCACCATATCATACTTTACCCTTTCATAGGCAGTGTGACTTCTGTCAGGTATGCAGCAGATCAGATTTTACCCTTTCATAGCCAGTGTGACATCGCCAGGTATGCAGCAGATCATACTATACCCTTTCATGGCCAGTGTGACTTCTGCCATTTGTGCAGTAGATTATACCTTACCCTTTCATAGTCAGTGTGACTTCTGTCAGGTGTGCAGCAGATCATACTTTACCCTTTGATAGCCAGTGTGACATCGCCAGGTATGCAGCAGACCATATTTTATCCTTTCATAGCCAGTGTGACATCGCCAGGTATGCAGCAGATCATATTTTACCCTTTCATAGCCAGTGTGACATTGCAAGGTATGCAGCAGATTATATTTTACCCTTTCATAGCCAGTGTGACATCACCAGGTATGCAGCAGATCATACGTTACCCTTTCGTAGCCAGTGTGACTTCTGTCAGGTGTGCAGCAGATCATACTTTACCCTTTCATAGCCTGTGTGACTTCTGTCAGGTGTGCAGCAAATCATACTTTACCCTTTCATAGCCAGTGTGACTTCTGTCAGGTGTGCAGCAGATCATAATTTACCATTTTGAAGCCAGTGTGACTTCTGCCAGGTGTATAGCAGATCATACTTTACCCTTTCATAGCCATTGTGACTTCTGCCAGGAATGTAGCAGATCATACTTTACCCTTTCATAGCCCGTGTGACTTCTACCAGGTTAGCAGTAGATCATACTTACCCTTTCATAGCCAGTGTGACTTCTGCCAGGTGTGCAGCAGATCATACTTTACCCTTTCATAGCCAGTGTGACATCGCCAGGTGTATAGCAGATCATACTTTACCCTTTCAAAGCCAATGTGACTTCTGCCACGTGTGCAGCGGATCATACATTACCCTTTCATAGCCAGTCTGACTTCTGCCAGGTGTGCAGTACAACAATATAGATCAAACTTTCCCTTTCATAGCCAGTGTGACTTCTGCCAGGTGTGCAGTAGATCAAACTTTCCCTTTCATAGCCAGTGTGACTTCTGCCAGGTATGTAGCAGATCATAGTTTACCCTTTCATAGCTTGTGTGACTTCTGCCAGGAATGCAGCAGATCATACTTTACCCTTTCATAGCCATTATCAATTCTGCCAGGTGTGCAGCAGATCATACTTCACCCTTTCATAGCCAGTGTGACTTCTGTCAGGTGTGAAGCAGATCATACTTTATTCTTTCATAGCCAGTGTGACTTCTGCCAGGTGTGCAGCAGATCATACTTTACCCTTTCATAGCCAGTGTGACTTCTGTCAGGTGTGCAGTAGATCACACTAACCCTTTCATAGCCAGTGTGATTTCTGTCAGGTGTGCAGCATATCATACTTTACCCTTTCATAGGCAGTGTGACTTCTGTCAGGTATGCAGCAGATCAGATTTTACCCTTTCATAGCCAGTGTGACATCGCCAGGTATGCAGCAGATCATA
>MJUU01071116.1:216299-230096 GCA_002080025.1 Modiolus philippinarum
TTCATAGCCAGTGTGACTTCTGCCAGGTGTGCAGCAGATCATACTTTACCTTTTCATAGCCAATGTGACTTCTGCCAGGTGTGCAGCAGATCATACTTTACCCTTTCATAGGCATTATCAATTCTTCAAGGTGTGAAGCAGATCATACTTTACCCTTTCATAGCCATTATCAATTCTGCCAGGTGTGCAGCAGATCATACTTTACCCTTTCATAGGCATTATCAATTCTGCCAGGTGTGCAGCAGATCATACTTATCCCTTTCATAGCCATTATCAATTCTGCCAAGTGTGTAGCAGATCATACTTTACCCTTTCATAACCAGTGTGACTTCTGTCAGGTGTGCAGCAGATCATACTTTACCCTTTCATAGACAGTGTGACTTCTGCCAAGTGTGCAGCAGATCATACTTCACCCTTTCCGAACACCTTATGATATTGCTTTTAAGTCGGGGTTTGGACTGTCAGGGCTTTTGTTTCTGTGTTGTCTTGTATATTACACAATAGTTTTAAATTTTGTACTTGTCAGTTTTGTTTGTGACACAAATGCTTCCTTGTATTGATCTGTATTCTTAACAAAAGTAAAACTTTCATTTGGTACTCGTCCATGAAAAGTTACATGTACCTTGGATTTTATATTGTTTTTTTATATAGGAAAATGACCTTTACCAATCAGCTATTCAATCTTTCGTCAAGCTTGCTGTGTGATGCGTAAATTAGATTATTGTTATCTTTCCGGAACAACTGATGATACCTCAAGATTTTCTGGGGTTTACACTGCTGGTGAAAAACTACCAAAATACCAAAGTTGCATAATAAACAATGAATTTATTATGCTGTACAGGTGTTTCAAGGAATAACCTCTCATCAGCAGTAATTGAATCAAATAATATGGAAACCAACAATCCAAAATTAGTCAAAAAGAAGTACTCATTACACAAATATAAAAAAGGGGGCCAAATCTATAACCAAAGACATCCACCAGGCCAAAAGCAATTCACCGAGACTTGGCATAATAGATAGACTTAAACACTGTTTGGCTTTTTTAGGCGTATACATGTATATAGAAAGTTCATCAAGCTGACAGGTATAGTATGTCGAATCGATACCTTCTTCAGGCGACCATTTTAAAAAATAAAATTGTTTTTGGCATTCCTTGTCAAAATAGTTTGAATCATCTCTGCTATATACG
Source organism: Modiolus philippinarum (assembly GCA_002080025.1). Lineage (NCBI taxonomy): Eukaryota > Metazoa > Mollusca > Bivalvia > Mytilida > Modiolidae > Modiolus > Modiolus philippinarum. The sequence goes on from MJUU01071116.1 coordinate 217,489, forward strand.
ATACTTCGTGGCAGTTGATCTGCACTGAGCTCCGTAATATTATGTTTTTCGTTACAATAGTAGATTAAACCTACAACAAATCACCAGGTTATCAAAAAAAAAAGTTTTATATTGCCAAGATGGCTGAGTGGACTATCTCTATAAATGTCTTATAGGTGATAAACTTACATTCAGCAACTGGGAAGATGGTGCCTCAGGATGTAATGGCATTTTACCTGTATTTTGCATGAAGAACTGCGCATTTCTAGTGTTTAGTTCGATGAAGTGGAATATGGAAGCATGTATATTAAAATCTAACTTTTATGCCTGCGAGTACAGTGAGTTGTTATTTCTATTCAAAACGTTTTATTACATTTCAAGTAAAGATTTTTTTTTTCATTTCAAATTTTAGTGTCTACTGTATCAACTGTGCCAATTAATTTTGTCATGTCACGGGACATATTGGCAATAATTGTGAGTCCTGTTAAACTTATGTCCGGTTTGACTTTCCCCTTTGAATGTCAAAAAGGCATATTTTCTTCAAAAGTTAAAAACCGGCGCGTTGTTTCTACAATGTGTAATATATCCAACAGAAAAGGATAAAGGTTTTTCCATTTTCATTTCCATTACAAATATGTTAAGTTTTAGTTTAACTTAATCTAAAATTGCCAATTAGTTATGTAACATCGTGTCAGACGTTTTCGAGCTTGTGGTCTTTACATTTAACTTAAAAATTTCAAACAGTTTTTTTTTAGTTTTCGCTTCGGACCAAATATTATGCATTCAGTTTTTCCGAGATGTAAAAAAGTCTGTTGACGACGAGCAAATTACTACAAGATTTAAGCTACTTCACAAGTAATATTGAGGAGTTTTGACTCAGCTCCATTTACATTTTCAAGTTAAATAAGAGTCAAACCATTTGGTCACTTATCCCCATTGCATTTAGTATTTCACACAAAATATGATGGTCAACGGTGTCGAAGACCTTTTCAAGATGTATAATGACCATTCATATAAATAATCCCTTTAATGTTTGCAATTTTATAATTTTATATGGGCTTATAGATGGGCATGAAAAGTGTCGATTGAGTTCGAAGATCTTAAACCGGAGTGAAATCGATACAGCAAAGCATTTTCAGTAAGATGTATTTCTAGTTGCATACAGACGCAAATTTCAAAGATTTTGGAAATACTACAAAAAATGCCTACCTATGTCTTTTCTTTTCTTTTTTTATATAAAAAAGTTTTACTATTGCTTGTTTAAGAGGGTAGACCTGGGGTATGAGGAGATGACTCTGTTTTCACTTTTTTATTACTGACACAAACAAATAGAATCATTACAATAGGTATGATTTAAATTTTTAAATTGTAATTTTTTTTCCAAACAGCAAATAAATATTCATCTTGTCATAAAAAAAAACCACTCAACATCCAGTTATTTATAATGAGTGTTTTTCACTCTGCATTTTTGCAATGCGATCCAAAGATAATTAAAATATGTAACAATCAGAATTCTTCAAAGGGAGATAATATATAGCACAGATTAAGCAATTTTATTGATTTTTACCCTATTTCCCCTAAATTAAGAGAAAGTGAGATGGTAGAATTTAAAAAGATTTTAATATATCTTATATATACTAGTTTTCTTTCTATTCTCAGTTTTTGGTGAAAATTAAACGACAGAATTTTTTACAAGAAGTGTTTAACAGTGATCAAAAGAGAGTAAAAATATCAGCCTCTTTAGTTCAGAACACCCATGAATTTTAGTTAAAACTAGTAAAATTTACTATCATTATTCATGCTTCCTTTCACACACGTATAAACTACAGAATTTTCCATTTGCTATAATTTTAAATCAAATACAAATTTAATTAGAGCCAATTTTATACACCACAATGAAGTCCTGAACGGACCAAATAATATGAGGAAACAGGGCATCTTTGATGACCAATAGACATAAAACGGGACGGTAAAAATTGTCTAAAATTGCTTAAAGCCGACATGAACATGTGTTTTTTTAAAACTGAAAATATTAAGAAAATTAAACAGGTGGAATTTGCTCGGCTTCCCAAGGTCTACCCCCTTATGTTCGCTTAAACATCGATTTTATCTGGAAACTTGCAAAATTTAAATTTTAGAAAATTCTATTTAAATCTAAGGAGTATCTCTTGCTTATGGTTAGGGTTAACACTCTCTTTAGCTGTTTTTGGCTTTCCGTTTAGATCTTTTGAGTAATTTGTGCTCTATCAGATCTTACAAATTTCTGATTAATGATCTTCCAAATGTTTAAATTTTATCTGCACTGAAGAGACATAAGTTGTCGAAATAGCCATATGCAGAAATTAAATTTACAGTAATTTCGGTATCTTGTTATTTGGCACAATACATGTTGATATAGACAAGTTTACTAAATATGTTATCGGCTTTGACAATACTATTGTAAATGGTCATTTCGACAACTAATGTCTTCTCAGTGCAGATCAAATCAAAGCAACTGAAAGCGCAGAGACCGAAATGTCTGTAAAAGAAATCTGAGAACAAACAACTTATATGATTTAAATGAATATCCAAAATTCCTTAAAGCCAGGAAACTTAGCTTTAGTCTTCTTCGTGTGTCCATAATTACAAAAACAGGATAAGAGTAAACACCTACAATGGCCGGAAACTGCAATCACATGTCACAATTCACAAGCGAACCGCACTAGTAAAACAATAATGAATACAAGAGACAAATATAAATAACGATAGGAACTCGGGATAGCCGGACTTGGTACAGGCACTAGCAAAAGCCAGTGGTAGGGTTAAACCGGTTTATGGGTACCTAAACCTCCCCTTTTTCTATCCAGTTTCCCTATAGTATAATAAAAATGCCAATAAACCCAATGCAGGTAGACTACTCACTCAATGACCCATTTTTTTTAAAAAGAAAAGCATATGACAAAACGTAATTTACGGAAGAAACATCAAATTCAAAACTCTACGAAGCGTTTTTGTAAAGAGTTGTCATGTATTTCAGTAGAAATCGGCAGTATCAGTGAAAGGCCAGTATAAATGTTAAGTCCTCAGGTCACTGGAGTCCAATGCCAATTTAACGGATTTGTTCATAATATCTCGTCGATATCCACTATTACGTAAAACATATAAGTTACGTCCCAGTTTTTAGGATTAATTATCAGTTTCTGACATTTTATCAACATTTCCATAAAATCGAGGATGAGAAATGCCCTTTGTAATTAGTTGTTTGCGAGTCACGTCATATCTAGATATCAAGTATTCATATCTTCTGTAAAACTTCTTAAAAGTATTCGTCAAGGGTAGAACAAACGCGAGCGAATCGTACAAGTTGAGATATATACACCCCGTTGGATGCAGCCAGGGGAACGTCGCCGTCAAGAAAGTGGAAATTAGTAACAGTAAAATCAAAATCATCCCTTTTATTATAAATTTTAGTTTTTATTTTAACAGAGTCAATGATGATGCTTAGATCCAGATTTATTTGCTTTATTACGTTTCAGTTGTTATGGGTAAATGATATCGACATTATGTAAAAACTTAGTCAATGTACGTGCTATTATCACTGAAAATAGAAATAAGCTTGTCACTGTTTGGTACAGTTCCATTTTGTAGTTTTTTTATGAAGTCCCGTTCAAAACAGAACAAAAAAGATCTGCAATGAGAGGTGCACAATTAGTACCCATGGGGATTCCAATGACTTGATGATAAACAATGGTGCCAAAACGGACATAAATGTTGTCTAGGAAGAGATTCAATGTCTTAAGCATATCATCACATATCCAGGTGCAATAATTGTTGTAAGTAATATTGGAGAAGAGTCCTTGATTTTTGTTTCAGCAAATAAACTGAAGACCCGAAAATTTAAAGGACAATTTTGTAAATTGACCCAATTTGGATTTAATCAAATACACACCAAATGATGGCTGATGACTAGAGCTCACCTATAGTTGCGGACAGAAAATTGTAAAAAATATTCCTTGCGAGAAACATGGCTTTTCAATTAAATAGTAGATGCAAATCTCATCTTACGGCTACTGCTAAGATCCCTATTTTTTCCTATTTCCAGTCGGCAATGACTTGTTTAACATTTTTTTCTTGAATTTCTTTCTAAAAGATGAATTGAGATCACCGTAGAATATACTTGAGCAAATCACTAAATCCTTCATTTTTTATTCAATTAACATTTTCAGACTTGGGGATCAGTGCAGCAAGGCAGACAAAAACTTCAGAGATCACAGACAAACCATGTCCTCGTGATGTAAAATGCAGACCATTAAGACCAGCTTCTGCATCTGATCCGCAATTTCTTAAGAAACTTTTATTGTTGAAAACAGACTTAAAACTTGACAAAAAATCACTGTCTGCCTACAGAAGGAAGATCAGAAGTGAACCTGATGACAGATTCTCAGCCAAAGTAATGGGTGTATTTAGTGGTAGTATTATAGTTAGTGCAGTGTTGATTATTGTTCTGCCAGACTTGTACAAACTGTGTTTATATCTCAAAAGAAATCGTGTAAAACAACACTAACTTAAAGGAAAAGCATTTGAATTTCTGTAGTGCATGTTAAAATCTGACGACAATAGAAAATGTACGTTATGAAAGAAGAATTTTAATCCCCCAAACGGATCTTAAAGCGCAGAATTAGTAAAATTTATCAAGAAACTGATTTAATGCCTTGTTTTTTTTGTTTTTTTTGGTTTTCTTTTTGTTTTTTCGTTTTTGTTATTTGTTTTTTTCTGAGAGTTCATTTAAACCCAGGACAAAAACAATACTGGAATTGAAAAAATTTTGGAAATTTTGCGTTGTTTTGCAGTGAAAAAAATAATATGTAATAAAGTGATCTCGTTACAAATCATTATGAAACAACACATATACGGCTATACATGGATTAGTAACAGCACAAACTGTGAAACGTTAATGTGATGCAGAAATTGATAAACTGATTTAACACAAAAGCATGATGAAACAGATGATAACACATAAGCTACAATGCGATGCAGTGCAGATATAACACCAATCATAAGGCAATGAGATAGGACGAAGGTGGCAATATTTAAATCATTAATCCCAAAATACGTGGTGATACTGAGATTGCACAAATTATTGGCCCATAGTGAAATGGCGTTACAGAGATTACACAAATGATCAGCCAAAAACTTAGGGCAATACTGAAGTTACACAAATCATTTGACAACAAACACGTAACGCAGATTTCACAAATTATAAATCTATTTTAAGGCTTTCAAAAGCTTTGTCTCTCATCTGAACCATGGCTATTACATAAAATTGATATTCCATAAAGAAAGGATTTAAGTTTCAATTAGTTAGCAGACCACTATGGCTATGTTCCCAATTCATGAGGTCCCCACCTATCGAACACCTTTTGAAGTGTACCGCACAGTGTCCGCGTTCAAATGTTGACCGTATCTTCGGTAAGATGTTGAACTGCTTAAGAGCTAAGGAATATTGTGACCAAGTCGAGTAGAAATGCCCAAGCAATTACTAGTACTTTGAATAGTTTTTGATAAGTGCCAAATTGAAACTCTGTTCCCATCTGCTGGTTTGAATGTAGACGTCACAGACATAATTTTATAAAGATAGCATCCAAAAAACTATTGAAATTAGTTTGGTTATAACTGCCAAAGTGGTTTCAGGAAAAATCTTAAAATTTCTTCCGATGTTCCGACTGGTTGCCTTCTTTGGCGCTGTAAGGATCTGCCATACATTTCTTAATGGTCTTCATAACGTTTAGATTTTATCTGCACTGATGAGACATAAGTTGTCGAAATGCACGTATGCAGAAAGTAAATTCACAGTGACTTCGGTATTTAAATATTTGTTACAACTGGGTCGATGCCACTGCTGGTGGACCGTTGGTCCCCGAGGGTATTTACCAGCCCAGTAGTCAGTACTTCGGTGCTGACCCGAAAGCCGATTATTTTTGAAACCTTCCAATATCAAAAATTTTGTAAATTTCATTGAAAACTAAGGAGTATCTCCCTCATTTAGATCACTTTGGTTATTTGTTCTCTATCAGTTTTCAAACATCTTTGAGTTTATGGTCTTCCAAACGTTTAGATTTTATCTGCACTGATGAGATATAAGTTGTCGAAATGCGCATATGCAGAAAGTAAATTCACAGTGACTTCGGTATTTAGTTATTTGAACCACAAAAGGGTCCTTTTTTATCAAGTTTAAGATCTTTGAAAGTATTTCTCAAAGAGTTCTTTGTTACAACATTCACATCTGGTGGCCAACTCTGATTACATGCAAACATGCTTGACACCTCAATGAAGGAGACTGCTAATAAAAAGAACGTTGTGACTAAGTATAATTCTTGGTCCTCTTGTTTCAATGTGACTTCAAGATCAAGAACAACAATAAAACTTTGTTTCATTGCTTGGTTTAATCATGTATTTCTCGAAGCTTTGAGTCACGTGCATTTACTCCATATCCTTTCATTGTTACACAGAGTAGAAGTTCTGTGATATATTTCCGATATAGTCCAAATTGTTCCCTGTGGACGGCGATCTCTGTACATGCATCGCACCATTTACAGCTACCATCTAAAGGCCATTGCTAGTGGCCACTGCGGCTTCATTCGTTCATGTGAACTATTGTGTTGAGATTTGATGCAAGTTGTAACAATAGTTAACAGTACTCTAAGAACTTTGATTTCCTATCTATGTTTACAACTTATAGATAGTAACTGCACAGATAATTAGTATACACTGTTTTCACAATGCTTCTCTATGATTACACACAGTATGTTGATAATGTAAATAAATGTCGATGCTGTAGCTGACTTGTTTTAATATGCATCCATGCAATTGTTATATAGTGTCAGTAATTTGAGAAACATAACCACGACCATAATGATAAACTAGTCCGACGTCTGGACAAATTTATGGTAGTAATTATAGCAAATTAACACTGAAAATACTCTCCCAAGCATACCATGTGGCAGCTCCTTTGTTTCATTTGGTAAACAACAATGGATAAATTGCGTGGCTCTGAGAAATTTAACTTAGATGCAAGAAATCTTGTGACGAATGGAAGAAATGGAAAGAAGAGCTTACTTTTGTCCCGTACTCAAGTGGTGTCCTTGTTTCTTAGTTTTTCCGATGTTGCTTTTGTCCATGGATTGTTCGTTCTTTGATTGACGTTACGGTTCTCTATTACTTCATACACTGACCTTATAGTTAGTGATGATAATGAGGTTGTTCCTCTATTTATCTGACACAAGGGGGAGGGATATCTATGAAACATTTAACTTTGAACAAGAACCTGAAAACAGAACACTGAAAATTGCTTTTGACAAATACTACAATCCTGAACGCAATGAAATTGTAGAAAAATACAGATTTAATCGTAGATATCAAGGCCCTGATGAAAATTTTGACAAATATGTCACAGAATTGAAAATTTTAGCTTCTACTTGTAATTATGGAACCCTTCATGATTCCTTAATAAAAGACAGGTTAATATGTGGCATACCCGACTCTGTGTTAAGGGAAAGGCTACTTCGTACTCCTTGAGAAAATTTTGCAACTGTGCAGGGCATCTGAGTTATCAAAAGAAAGAATACAAACTCTTGAAGCACCACCATCAACAAATGAAATACATGCTTTAAAACAGAAAAGTCAAAGATATTCCAATTCTTTAGCCCGACCAAAAAATTAAATCAATATAAGCAAAATTCGTACAACAAGCCAATTTCAAAGTGCTGTAAGTACTGTGGTAAAAGTAATGACTTTAAGAAAACTAATTGTCCTGACAAGAAATGTAGAAAATGTGGCAAGTTAAATAATTTTAGTCAATGTGTAAGTCAGCTAAAGGTCAGAAGGTTAGAGCAGTATCAGATGAAGAATATGAAATTGATTTCTTTGAAATACATATTGTAACTTCAGGCAATATTAACTCTGTGAATAGCAAACAGACAGGACACGTCTTTGCAACAATGTAGATCATAGGTAACAAAGCAACAGACCAAACAAGATTTCAGCTAGATAGTGGAGCTACTTGCAATTTTATCACCACGAAAATACTGAAACAGCTTGGTATAAAACACCTTGAGAAAACTAAGCAAATTTTGACCATGTACAACAAAATTACGATCAAACCGCTCGGTAAATGCACATGAAAGTTAGTTAATCCAAAGAACAATGACAAGTTAAAAGCTGAATTTGTTGTAGTGAAAGATGGGGCACTAACCCTTTTATTGGGTAACAAAGCGATACAAGCCATGAATCTTATGACAATAAATTATTAAAATATCAAATCTCTTCAGCAAGGAGCGCCTGTAACAACATCTTTAAACAAGCAAAATAATTTAAAAGAATATGCTGATGTTTTCGATGGAACTGTAAAATTTGAAGCCAAATACGATTTAGAAATGAATGAAAATGTATCACCAGTAGTGTACCCACCTCGTAAAGTTCCGGTAGTGATCAAAGCATGTCTTCACGAAGATTTAGACAGACAAATAAAACTTGAAATTATCACGCCTGTAACAACACCTACTCCTTGGGTGTCCAGTTTAATGACTGTTGTCAAGCCTGATAAACTGAGCATCTGTTTAGACCTTAAGCACCTTAATTAAGGGTTGAAGCGAAGTCACTATCCGTTACCTACAATAGAAGATATTTTGCCAGACTTCATTTTAGTGTTGTGGACGCTAAGAATGGCTTCTAGCACGTCGAATTGGACGATCAAAGCTCGTATCTTACCACTTATAACACACCTTTTATAAGGTACCGTTGGCTCAGAATGCAATTCAGAATTTCATCGGCACCAGAAGAATATCAAAGGAGACAAAACCAAGCAATTGAAGGTCTTCCTGGTGGCCGAAGTATCATTCATTTGATGATATTCTCATTTTTGGAAAAAAGGCATAATGGTAAGGAAGCGATTAAAAATCACGATATTAAATTTAGAGCTTAAATGGAAAGATGCCGTGAAAAAAAATTTGAAATTGAACAAAGACAAATTAAAACTGAAACTTAGTGAAGTCAAGTTCATTGGACATTTGATTACAAACGAAGGTTTGAAACCTGATCCTGAAAAGATCAGAGCGATGATGGATATGGCGAAACCGACTGATGTGTCTGGTGTGCGCCGAAACATTGGCTTTGTGACATATCTAAGTAAGTATCTACCGAAACTGAGTGACATTTGTGAACAGCTTCGAAATTTGACTTTAAAAGAATCAGAATTTGTATGGTTAGAGAACCATGATGCTGCACTTGATCGTATCAAAGAAATGGTGACATCAGAACCAGTCTTGAGTTATTACAATCCAAATATTGAATTGACACTTCAGTTTGATGCCTCTGAATCTTGTCTTGGTGCCGAGATCATGCAAGAAAATCACCCGATTGCATATGCAAGCAGAGCACTTTCGGACACTGAAACAAGATATGCACAAATTGAAAAAGAACTTCTTGCAGTGGACTAGAAATGTTTCACCAGTATACCTATGGACGTACAGTGCGGATCATATCTGATCATAAACCACTGGAAAGCATAATAAAGAAACCTCTTTATGCTGCACCGAAACGATTGCAACGCATGCTACTGAGACTACAAATATATGATATACAATAACAGTACATTTCGGGATAAGAAATGTATATTGCTGACACATTAAGTCGTGCATGTCTACCATTTGACAAACAGGAAATTGACACAACAGAATTTGAAAGTACCAATGCTATCGATGACATGCCGATATCTGACGAAAGAATTAAAGAACCGCAAGAACATACTGAAGCAGATGAGACATTACCATAAGTAATGAAAACAATCCAACATGGATGGACAGAAATCAAGTTAATGTTTGTGTTTATTTTGACATTCGAGATGAATTAACTGTACAAAATGGACTTATTTTCAAAGGAAAGCGAATTGTTATACCAAAGACCCTTCGAAAATGTATGATGAAAAGCATCCATGCAAGTCACATTGGAATTGAAGGCTGCTTGAGCCAAGCAAGAGAAAGTTATTTTGGCCGGCTATGAATGCCGAAATTAGAGATTACATCCAGCGCTGCGAAACCTGCAGAACATACGAGCACAGTACCATTACGACCATGGGCTAAAATTGGAACAGATCTAATGACATTTCAAAATCGAAACTATCTTGTAACTGTGGACTACTACTCTAATTATTTGGAAGTTGATTATTCAGATGACACATAATCAGGGACAATTATTAATAAATTAATATCACAATTTGCTCGACATGGTATTCCAAATGAGTGCGTCTCCGACAATGTACCTCAGTTTTAAAGTGATGAATTTAAGTCATTCAGCAAAAAGTGTGTTGGTAAATACCCTCGAAGACTAACAGTCCACCAGCAGAGGCATCGGCCCAGTGGTAATAAATAACACAATATTAAAGTTACTGTTGATTTAATTTCTGCATATGCGCATTTCGACAACTTATGTCTAATCAGTGCAGATCAAATCAAAACATTTGGAAATCCATATACCGAAATATGTATAAAAGCTGATAGAGAACAAATAACCAATAGGATCTAAAAAGTAAAGCCAAATCAACTAGGGACAGAGCTATGCGAGAGGGAAAGAGGGAGATACTCCTTATTTTTTTACAAAATTTTGCTAAATCTAGATATTGCAAGTTTCCAAATATAATCGGGTTACGGGCCAGCACCGAAATACTGGCTACTGTGTAGGTGAATACCCTCTGGGACTAACAGTCCACCAGCAGAGGCATCAACCCAGTGGTAATAAATAACACAATAGCTGATAGAGAACAAATATGATTTAAAAAGTAAAGCCAAAATCAGCAAATGACAGAGCTATGCGAGAGGGAGATACTCCTTAATTTTGAACAAAATTTTGCTAAATTTAGATATTGCAAGTTTCCAAATAAAATCGGTTTCGGGCCAGTACCGAAAAAGTAATTGTGATATTCGGTTGTAGATGCTTCCTGTTATTTCAATTGTTATAATTTAAGTAAATTACAAAAGCGACTTTTCTACAGCAGGATATGTCAGTTAAATAGTACTTCATTTTGATAATCAAGAATTCAGTATTATGAAGATATATTGTCCTTTGATGAAAGTGTTAGGGCGATTAACACTCTTTGCAATGAAATGTCAGTGTCACAAATAAAAACTGACATTTTCAGCTAGATTCGCGTCTTCCCTGATTTGACATTACCGGTTTCGACTTTACCCTGAATTGACCCACTGACAGTGTGACGGGTGCTGTGCACAGAGCAGGACATGCTTACCCTTCCGGGGCACCTGATGTCACTCTTGTTTATTGAGAGTTCACACTGTTAGTGCTTTAGTTTTTTGTGTTGTATATGTAACGTTCATGTGTTTTGTGGGCATGTGGTGTCTTTGGTCTTCCGTCATTTGGTGTTCTTGCTTTTGTCTTGTCTCTGGACTTTGATTTGTGTAATCTTGTGCTTTGTTCCTTCGGTATTCTACTGCCGTTGTTTTGAATTTTTTACGATATGTGTAATATACCTTCATCCAAGGGCATGGTGTTAATGATATTGAATATGAAAAAAATATACAATAGAGAATACAATTTAAGTCTTGGATTCTTTCGTTTTCACCAAAATCCACCAAATGATGTTAAACGTTTTCCACAAAAAGGAACAATATTGACAATTCACATTAAAATTAAAAATAAGCAATAATGTTTTTTTTTCAGGTAATATTTTAGATTTTTTTATATGTATTTACATTTATTTCTAGAGTAGGAAACTTCGGTGATGTTTACTCATTTCACTTATCTTTGGTTCTGTCTGTTGTCGAGGAAAATTGTTTCTGGAAAAGAAGACAACTTTAGAATATCGAATAAATTAAACAGTCATTTCAGAAAAGTTTTAATTTTCTAATAATCTATATATCATATTCAATCTTCTTACTACCTGTAACTACAAATTAAAATGCCATAGTCTAGAGTGCATAGTAATTGTCTCTGTAAACATTCCACCTTTTAACAGATTATATTGAGATTTTAAACTTTTGGCAAGCCAAAAATGTGTTATTTGACTGACATATCGTACAAATATGTTACATGTACAGAATAAATCGGTATCATATAAACTAAGGACCAAATATCTATGGCATGCTATTGGTTGCAAAATTTTTCTTAAAATTCAATCATTTTTATTGAGCTGGTAAGCTGGTCTAAACTATATTTTCAAATAATAAGCAAACAGTACATCGACATTAATAAGATCATAGTTAGCAACATATCTCAGCTTCAACATTTTTGCACAATCTCATATATTCATTCTAAATCATCAACAGTGCAGTAGTAGAAATATACCACTTCATAAAAACAAGCTTTAATATTTACATAACTTTGATGAATTATTTGATGCTACTATCCAAAAGCTTTTCAGCAATCAATATTTTGTTTTTATCATGGTCCATTACAGAACTCGACTGACAATGCACTGTTTGGAATATTTTACAGGCAGGTGACCACTTCCTGCCGTCTAGGGCGAAAAATAGGGTAATAACAAAATTACCAAACAGAATTGACAGGAGCCGAAATCCAAAAGCAAGAAGGTTGCTAAGTGTAGCCATATGCCACCCCCCCCCCCCCCCCCCCCCCCAGGAAAC
>MJUU01071116.1:231510-250277 GCA_002080025.1 Modiolus philippinarum
GGTTATCCTTAAATTGAGGATTGTTCAATGAAAGAACACCATCTATATATAACGGAAACTAAAATTAAAGGATTTGGCTAGCTTATTGTCTTTTGTCTGAACTAGCCCTTGTATGAACTTGGCTTCATACGAATAAAGAAACAAAGCTGTAAAAAGTGGTGCACAATTAGTCCCCATAGGTATCCCTATTGTCTGCTGGAAAACTTGTCCTCCAAATTCCACAAATATGCTATCAATCAAGAATTCCAGCATTGCAATGACATCCTCCTCTGTATACTTTTTGTGTGAATCAGTGTGATGTTTAACAAAATATGCCCCATCTTTACCTATCACTAAATATGAATATCTTTTTTCACCCTTTTTAGTACAAAAGACTGATGTATTAAATCCCGGAGGACTGACTTTAGTTTATCGTGTGGAAGAGTAGTATAGAGAGTAGAAAAATCAAATGTTTTGCCACTGCTGCAGTGGTTGAGTTCAGTTGAAGATAGTTGATGAAACTTTAAAATTTTGACAGGAATAATGAAACAACTACAACAGTATATGTGATAGGGTGTAATTGTATTTATTTGGCAATTACATATTTCATTTTTTACAATATATTTTATTACTTCTTCAAAGCATTCACTTTACCTTTCTTTTATAAATCAGTGTTAAAAGATTTGATTACCTATTGATCTCTTAACCCTATCTGTAAATATTATACATTTATCTGATTGGTAATTTGGTCTCTATCAGCCTTTACTCCTATTTTGGTTTTATGGATTTTCAAATGTTTTGATTTAATCTGCACTGAAGAGACATTAGTTTTCTAAATGCGCATATGCAGAAACACAATTATCAGTAATTTCGGTATTTTGTTATTTAAACAGGTTATGGATTTTTCTATCGTATTAATTATTCACTGAATTGTGTTTTAATTTATTTATAGGGCAGTGCCCCCAATGATCATAAACATTAGAAATCAGTAATGAAACTTGTTTCGATATACTTTATGTATATAGACTTTTGATCTATTGTATGTTTTTCCCTATTCTATATGGATTAACTTATCTATATGGATTAACTTATCAGTATGGATAGGATCTTCTTCCACAGGACATCATGACTTAATCTGGTAACTTAACGTTTTCTTTAGTTTGAGTTTCCTGGCAAGACAAGATTCTTCAGTTAGTTCTGCATTTAATATGTATGCAATTTTGGTAAGCTTCCGAAACCCAACGAGTGTATGTGATATGAGAGTTCTGTGAATTTGAAATGATTGAGTAATTTTGTAAGGATTTAAGTCGATTTACTTGTGAGACTTTTTATTGTGGATATAAATAAAGCTTAACAATTTTTGACGTCATTAACTATTTGGATGTATAGCTGTGTTAATTAAAATTAGATACAACATCTAAATTAAATTAAAAAAAAATAATATATAAATAATTTTTCAAAAAGTAGGAAAATTTTACTTGCATAGCTTATTATTATCTTAAAATCATTTTCAAGTAAGGGTATTGATTATCATATATAATGCTTAGAACACCATTTTGCTGTGAGCCACGTTTACATGGTGTACCGTTCCTGTAGTAGACTTTACAGACTTTGTGTTGAAATGTTGAAGTTCAAGTAGTCGATGTTTTTGATAAAACTCGCTTCCACAGATCGTTGAGTTTATGTGTTATTGTTTATAAAACAAAGTATTTGTATAATTTTGATTTTTTTAAACAATGTATTTGTGTTTATAATGGTTTAAATTGCATTGAATTATCTACTTGAAAAATTGTTAAACAATACTTTGTAATTATTTGATTTTGAAATGAATTTTATTGAGTCATAAATGGAGTATTATATGACTTAGACTATTTAATAACTGATTTTCAAATCTGAAAGTTTTGTAACAAAGGTATTTTAATTTGCTTGCAGAATTATATCTATGATCAATCCATTTCAATGTAAATTACTATAGAGTTACTTGTTCCAGAAGTTGATTTATCTAATTTACACATATTATTATTTTTAGTAGGGTTTATAACTCATATGTGTGAATAAAGAATCCTAGTATGTTAAACTGGACTTGTTCTTTACTGGAAGTCCCAGAACATAAATATTTTACATTCCTAAAAAGGAACAAACCATAAAAAGAATGGAATGAATGTCAAGTCTATACTACTTGCAAGAAATTATTCATTCTTTTCTCCATTATGATTGAAATAATGGAATACATAGAAATCAGGGACAGCAACATAACACCAAACAGGATATAAAAAACATGAAAGAAAACATCTACGATGGCTAAAAATTACAATTACGTGACACAGTTCACAAACTAAAAAACTAATACAACTGAACAAGAAAAATGAAATCTTGCTAATACTAAACATAACTTTTGGCGAACAGAAAAAATTTTATGGAGCCCTTTGTCCCCAGAAAACGGGGAAATACATCAAGTGCTCCAGAAGGGTAAGCATGTCCTGCTAATCTGATGGCACCAGTCACACTATTAGAGAGTCACTCTAGGATTTAGTCAAAATCAGTTGTGTCAAATCCGTGAAGACGTAAAATCTAGCTGAAAATGTCTGTTTTCATTTGGGACACAGACACGACACATCTTTCAATTATGTCATGGTGAAATCCATAGAATTTATGGAGGAATGAAAGTAACAAAGACTGAAGAAATCACTAGCTTAGCAGTTTTGGGACAGCGTTTTTGCTCTATCACTGTATAAACTATAAGTTCGAAAGTAAAGAATCCACTGTGAAATGTTAACTCCAGAGGCTGGAGAGGTAGGTATATTGCTGCTTAAAAAGGAAAAGTTCACAAATGGAAAGTATTTTACCATAATCTTAGCATGACAGATTTTGAACTGGAATAGTATTATGTAAATAGAATGCAATTATAGCTTTTTCGGTATTCAAATTTGCTTGTATCATTCAACAATGTCCATCGGTACCTGTGACTTTCCAGCATCAATGGCTATACAAAGCTGTGTCTGGCTATAATAGAACCTTCATATTGTAATTTTACACTACATGAAACCTCAAGGAATTTTGAGAGACATAGCCATGTTAATCTCTAAACCTAAGGTCAAGCTTGACCCAAACCTTAAGATCACCAACAAGTTTTTCCATGTTTGGAAACTTTATGCAATTTTGTGCACAGCTTATTAATCGAAAACCATATTGCAAGTGAAATACAAACCTATGAAGTTTTCGGCTACAAAGAATATAGATTCACAATATTATTACATAGCAAGCATATATAACATATTTGATTTAATTTTATTTATTATACCGAATTAAGAAAAACATTAGTTTGAAATGATATTTGAAGTGGTTTGCTCACTTACAATCTCTTAACTTGGCACACATTAAATGTAGTAATGCTATATTATGCCATGTTTTCTTACTTTTGACTCGATGAGTGCCCTGTGATTGTTTAAGTGTTGTGATTGTCTTCTGTTAGTCTTTTTGCGGGCTGACAACGATTGTAAGAACATTTTGCCAGTTTTTTTTTATGTATGTTGACAATCCGCATTCATGAGTAAAGAGACACGTATTTAGCATTGATCGACATCTAGAATCGACATCTAGCAATGAATTCAGCTCAAACCAGTGCTATGGGCTGTCTTGGGCTCATTTTTGTTTATTTGTCTCGCCTCTGTCATACTTTCTCAATTCGCGTTGGATATGAATTGCCGTGATTTTGGATTTATGATTTACGACCCATTTCTGTGTTCTTGCTTCGGCATTCGTTTGCCGATATATATTGAGCTTACAATGAGGTATGCACAAAGCTTATTGTTGAAGGCCTCATGGTGATTTCAAGATAAAGAACAACAGAACAACAAGGAAAGAAATCATCATATCTTTCTATTTCTTATAACTATATAAAATTGGATTGTATTTTATAGAGGTATTCATTGCAAAGGAAAGAAAGGCATTATTGTTTAGATATTAAAAGACCATTGCAATGTTGGTAATAAAAGTTGCGAAATCCTGATTCTTTATTTATACTATCTAAAATAGTAAATTGGGGTAATAATAAAATTACGGAACATAATTGTCAAGAGCCAAAGTCCATGCTTCAAAAAGACAAAGCAGGTGGAAATACATATACAATCAAGTTTTTTCCTCGCTGCTCCTAGCTGAGATGTCCGATAACTTATGTTTAAGGTATATTTATATTAAAACTGAATATAACATTTTGTCCCCAAAATGTTTGCCTTTTAAGTCTTCATTTTACTTTTCTAACTAATATATCAAGAGAAAGATACCGAATAATATTATCAATGAGTCTGGTCCATATGTACCATCAATGATAAAAATTACACCAGAATTGATATGCTTTTCATTAAATGAAATAACATTCTCGTTCAATGAGTTAGTTAAGAACTAGCTTTTTGTGTATTAGTAAAAGCAGAATTTTACAATTATTTTATTTGCATTACAGTTTAAAAATCCCAATAATTTTCACGATCATTCCTCATTCTCCTTCAAATTGTAATCAGGAACAGTTCGTTTCTGATTTTGGTCAACATCTGAATAGCTGAAGAAATCATCGTCAGGAAACAACATAATCAACAAAACATGTTACACAATATGATCATGTACGAAAAAGAATTGTAAAGTCACAAATGAGCATACCAGTTCTGGAGACAGTTCTAGATTGGACACAACCCCAAACGGAACATTATACATTTTGCCATTTTTGATCGCAGGATATACAATAAGGGTTATTGATTACATTAAACATGTTTCTATCCAAGTAAAGATGTTCAAAAGGGTAAACTGGTAACAATGGATATCTAAGATACAAATACACCGGCAAACGAATACGGAAGCAAGAACGAGGAAATGGGGAATTATAAAACCATAAATCCAAAATCACGGCAACTCATATCCAACACGAATTGAGACAGTATGGCAAAGAGAAAACAAACAAACAAATGCCATTGTAATTTTCAGTCGTTGTAGGTGTTTCCTGTTATCTTCTGTTCATTAATGTGATTTGACATACTCTTCATAAAATATTACTTACAGCAACAAAAAATAATGTAACCTCAAGAGGCCATTATATTACTTGCTTCATTGTCACGCCACTTATTAAAACATTCTCTGGCTATTTTATTACTTTCATCATCAGTCTTTTTACAGTATAATCTGATCAAGTGTTCAGAAAATACAGTAGGTAACATCAAAGACACCTGTAAAATGAATGTAAGGTGAAAAATGAGAAATAATACGTGCACTCAGTGATTATTATTCTATTGATACGAAATAATATAATTTTAACAGTCTTACCTGTTAATATGCATTTCTATATGTTTTAACAGACAATCTCCAATATAGTTGCAGTGACAAACTATCAATCGTTTCTTGGGGGAAAATTTGATTTCAAAAATTGTATTACTACCAGATGAAAAAATATTTAATTTTCCTGTTGTTTTTTTTCAAATTTAATAAAGATTTTGAAATTTTGTCAAAAAATGTTCCGTTAGGATGCCAAGAAAAACTTGTGTCGGTAGTAATTTGGAAAAACAATTAAAATCATATAGGGGTAATAACATAATTAGCTAACAGAACTGTCAAGAGCCGAAATCAAAAGGGAAGAAAATTAAGCAAAACTACCGGAAAAATCTTACTTGGTTCACTACTATAAAATAAATGGTGGTTTAATTCTGGTTTAATGCCTCGGTAAACAGCGAAATGATAATTTTGAAGTTAGTAAGTACATTGACTCAAAATGTTCTGTAAATATGCACTACAACTCAGCTAATTAATAACTTCAAAACTATAACGTTTAACAATTTGTTTTAGCTGCGTAAGAGGTGATTCTTTGTTAAAAAAGGAACCGACAATCAGATGTACGGATTGACGGATGGACAGCCAGGTCGACTAACCGACGGATAAAATAATTTATAAGTTTGGTACTATTTAATTAACTAACTTAAAGGAAATTTCCTCCTTAGAAGTTTGACAAAATAACTTATTATGACAACTAAAAATTGCGATGGATACCTACTTGATGTTCTTCTAAAGAAACTGCCTTCGTTACATCATATTTGTTGTAAAATCTGACATTCTTGATGGGATTTTCTGTCTTTTGACCATAGTCAAAGACTGCCAGCTGTTAGTAAAAAATTAGACAATAGTTTATGTGTTTATTAAAGTAGCAGTTGATCCAAATTAATCCATCTGATGTATCTCATATTATACTTTCAAATCATTTAGGTGTTGTGGTTAACGAATAGATTAATAATTTCTTCGAAAATGGCAACTGAGTGGTTTCGATCATTAATTATCAGTTTTCAGCTTTTTTCAGAGTTCCTTCTTTTATCTTATATAACTTTACCTTTACTTTATATTACTTTTATTTGGTTACGTTTATTCTCTATATTTATACAATCGTAGAAAATTCACTGTACATACTCGACCAACTAAGGAGCAGATAAACAAATAAACAAGTAAAACAGGTATTTAGGATGGTGACTGACTTGGTGTTTATATGTTCTCTTTATTGAAAATCGGTATTCTTAACTTCCTTGTACTTCATTACATATAACAAGAACAAATTGAGAAGTTTTTATCAACATGAAACAAAAAGTGACAGGAGAGGAAAAGAAAAAGAAAAAAATGCTTTAAATGAGTTTTTCTGATTATAAAGATTTCTAAATAGTCATGGATGCATCATAATAACTAACATGAAGAAATAAAAATGCCCACATTTTGCTATTGTAACCATTTAGGTGAGCAGTAAATTTAAACTGTAGAAACATGTATTTGTAGAGATTTGACCATGTATTTTTAGAGATTTTGTCTCAATTCCATTTACTCCATATCCCTTCATTGTTAATTGTAGAAATAACTAAATACCGTTACTATGAATTTACTTTCTGCATATGCGCATTTCGGCATTTTATGTCTCTTCAGTGCAGATAAAATCTAAACGTTTGGAAGACTAGAAACTCAAAGATATTTAAAAACTGATGGAGAATAAATAAAAATATGATCTAAATGTAAAGCCAAAATCAGCTAAGGACAGAGCTTTGCATGAGGGAGATACTCCTTAGTTTTAAACAAAATTTACAAAAAATTAGATATTGTAAGGTTCCAAATAAAATCGGCTTTCGGGTCAGCACTGAAGCACTGACTACTGGGCTGGTGAATACCCTCGGGGACTAACAGTCCACCAGCAGTGGCATCGACCCAGTGGTAACAAATAACTAAATACCGAAGTTACTGTGAATTTACTTTCTGCATATGCGTATTTCGACAACTTATGTCTCTTCAGTGCAGATAAAATCTAAACGTTTGGAAGACCAGAAACTCAGATATTATAATTCAATGAGTATCTCCTACACATTAAACAAGTTATTTATGAGTAGTTGGCATTACGAAACTTTGCTACATTGTAAATAGTATATACATAAAGTGGACGTGTGGGGGAGGGGGGGGCGCTAAAAACGCATTTTGATAATGTAAATCATGAAGAAGTAATGACAAAATCTGGCAATAGTGAAACTACTTTAAAAAAAAATAATTTTCTTTTAGGTAGTTCTGGGTAATAAGCAAAGTCCATCAGAACTTACCAATTGTTTGCAGAATTAAATTTGAAAACAAAATGAATTTCCAGAAAAAAAAATAATTAGGGGTCACAAGTCATATAAGCCCATGATCTTTCACAAAAAATTGTAATTTTTTAATTGAAAACGTTTAAAAAAATTATCATCTTTCAAATACCTTAAAAACCTGCATACAGCTCATTATTAATATTAATCCAGTTAGAGTGAACATATGTGTTATGGTCTCATGTTCATTTACTCCATATCCTTTCGTGAAAAATAAATGGATTTTGTGCGTTGATTGCCTNTTTAAAAACTGATAGAGAACAAATAACCAATATGATCTAAATGTAAAGCCAAAATCAGCTAAGGACAGAGCTTTGCATGAGGGAGATACTCCTTAGTTTTAAACAAAATTTACAAAAAATTAGATATTGTAAGGTTCCAAATAAAATCGGCTTTCGGGTCAGCACTGAAGCACTGACTACTGGGCTGGTGAATACCCTCGGGGACTAACAGTCCACCAGCAGTGGCATCGACCCAGTGGTAACAAATAACTAAATACCGAAGTTACTGTGAATTTACTTTCTGCATATGCGTATTTCGACAACTTATGTCTCTTCAGTGCAGATAAAATCTAAACGTTTGGAAGACCAGAAACTCAAAGATATTATAATTCAATGAGTATCTCCTACACATTGAACAAGTTATTTATGAGTAGTTGGCATTACGAAACTTTGCTACATTGTAAATAGTATATACATAAAGTGGACGTGTGGGGGAGGGGGGGGCGCTAAAAACGCATTTTGATAATGTAAATCATGAAGAAGTAATGACAAAATCTGGCAATAGTGAAACTACTTTAAAAAAAAATTAATTTTCTTTTAGGTAGTTCTGGGTAATAAGCAAAGTCCATCAGAACTTACCACTTGTTTGCAGAATTAAATTTGAAAACAAAATGAATTTCCAGAAAAAAAAAATAATTAGGGGTCACAAGTCATTTAAGCCCATGATCTTTCACAAAAAATTGTAATTTTTTAATTGAAAACGTTTAAAAAAATTATCATCTTTCAAATACCTTAAAAACCTGCATACAGCTCATTATTAATATTAATCCAGTTTGAGTGAACATATGTGTTATGGTCTCATGTTCATTTACTCCATATTCTTTCGTGAAAAATACAAGTTACATTAGAAAGAATCTAAATGGATTTTGTGCGTTGATTGCCTTTGTATTAAACAAAAAAAAAAAACAAAGAGAAAAGAGGGAGGTCATCGATTTTGTTCTTCTATTTATTTCACAACATAAAAAAAAATACTTGTTTTAATTTATGTATAAAATAATTCTTTTAAATTACCTGAATTGATCAAATTAAAGTTTCAGAGAATTTTACAGTAAAACTAGTATGTCAATCGTTCGAAGAACAATTGATAGGTCTTTCCAAATGTTGTGTCAGAATGTTCTCATTATTGATTCACAGGGAAAACCAACATTCTAAGCTTAATATGTACATTTATAGCTAACATGAAATAAATTTTTTTTCAAAGTGACCTTGACATCTGACCTTGACGTAATTTTGAAGGTCAACTCTACCTGAACATTTTTTGTATAAATAATTATTTGTATCTTCAATGGTATTTGAGCAATAGGCAAAAAAACCCAAAGGATGAGTGGCAATAAGACCCATATTTGGCCCCAAAAAATCAAGTTGTTTAAAATAGTGTGATATTTATGGAAAATATTAACTATTACATCTGGCTACAAAGAAAACATATAATAATACGAATTCCTTTCATTTTGACGTTATTGTGACATCACAAGGAGCCGTCTTTTTTAAAGAAAATCAGAAAGTNAAATAAAGGTCACCGATGACATTTGAGCTTGACCTTTTCAAATAGCCCCCGAGAAACCATGAACAATGCTGTAGGCCTCATGTCTCTATCACTTCCGGTTGGGGAGAAATTCATTGTTAAAGAAGCATCAAATTGTGCGAGGGGCATAACTCTGAAATGGTCAATCGGACAATTTCGGACCAAAATGGATCTTTGTCATGACCTAACAAACATTTTTCTAATTACACTTCATCAGCTATCTATTATGGTTCACGGGTTTACCTGCTGACAAGGTTTACCATGTTTGGTGATATAACTCTGTTACTAAAAATAGATCGGGTTCACAGGGTCAGTCTGGTCAAGCCCGGCAATTCCTGATTTATGGTACCAAATATCAAAGTGATATATTTTAATGGTGAATAAAAGGATATGGAGTAAATGCACATGGGACAAAGTCTCTACAAATACATGGTAAAAAAACAAGCAAAGGAACAATGCTTTTATTGTTGTTCTTCATCTTGAAGTTACCATGAGGCCTTGTTCATCCTCATAGCAAGTTCAAGACGGCCCCAAGCACCGGTTTAAGCGGAAGCCTTTGCTAATTGTCGAGCAACGCTACATCCATGTCTTTCTTGGTCATGAGTGCGGGATTGTCAACAAACATCAATTAAACTGGGAAAGTGCTCTTACAATCACTGTCATCCTTTGCCCGACAAAAGCACTAGTGTCTTAAGCTAGTGGACAACTACAACATATAGACAAACACAGGGCACTCATCAAGTCGAATGTAAGAAAACCTGGCGTTGTAAAATAGTGAGATGTGGGCACTTAAAACTGGTGGTCTGGATAACCTTTCGAAATTAATAAAATAAATGCCAAAATTTGAAAGTATCAATAGTATATCCATATGAGAAATTCTCTCACGCACAAGTACACCATAACTGAAAAATATAGAGAGCATACATCTCTCGCACGGGGAATCTTTTTACGGACTCCACACTGCAGGAGAGACAAACTCCAGTCGTAAATGGTGAATAAAAGGAT
Source organism: Modiolus philippinarum (assembly GCA_002080025.1). Lineage (NCBI taxonomy): Eukaryota > Metazoa > Mollusca > Bivalvia > Mytilida > Modiolidae > Modiolus > Modiolus philippinarum. The sequence continues at coordinate 241,938 of MJUU01071116.1, forward strand.
ATGGAGTAAATGCAAATGAGACAAAGTCTCTACAAATACATGGTAAAAAAAAGCAAAGGAACAACGCTTTTATTGTTTTCTTCATCTTGAAGTTACCATGAGGCCTTCAACAATGAGCTTTGCTCATACCTCATAGCAAGTTCAAGACGGCCCCTAGCACTTTTTTTTACTTTTTGACTTTTTTGCAAATGTTGGAAGAAAAAAAAGAAAAAAAAAATAATAATCAGAAGAAATACAAGAAGGTCTTTCCACCAAAGTGGGAAAGACCTTAATTACAATTCTAATTTTTACTTTCAAAATGAACGCTATATTAAGAGAAATTGTTTATCGCGATGTTTTTAAAAGACTTGTCCAAACTGTAAGATTTATGAACCCCTTTTTAATGAAAAATGTCAATCAAAGCAAAAGGTTTGAATTAAAAATGGAGAAATACATGTACCCACTAAATTCTTTAAAAAAAAGATTTTTACAGTCAAAAGTGTTGAGGTATTAAACAAGGATCGATAAAAAAAATCACGGAAAATACACCACCATACACCACCAAGGCAGTTTTACATAAATTATACGAAATTGTATACAATAAGGCATCCTAGGCTAAGAGATAATTAAGCTCATTAAATCATGATTAACATGGTTATGTCAAATAAAATGTAAAAAGTAAAGAAAAACACCACTTAATCGAATTCAAAAGTTAAGGTCTATACTAACTTGTACCGCAAGATCATCTTGACCTAGCTTTCCACTTGAGTCCTCTGGAAGATAGCTCATTATTTGTTCCTTTATTTTTTTCACATCAATCTTAAAAATGATGACAGAGAAAAATATATCAGTATGTCAATACGAGAAAAAATAATAAAATGTTGTTTGACAAATCAGTATAAAGTAAGTGTGGATCGATTCGATCAACGGCGGTAGAAGTACATAATGAAAGTTCAGATGCAAGGCAATACCAGGAACGCCAGGAGACGGACAACGAAAGACACTTTACTCCAACAAAACACACAAACACAACTCTCAAAACTAAAGCAGTACAGTGTGAACTCTCAAGCAACTGTGACATCAGGTACTCCGGAAGGAGTAGTTTTTCTACCACCTCGGACAAAGAAATCCATTGATTTCGCAGTGCAAGATTTTTCTGTCTTACACAGGGGGTGTAAGACAAGCTACACGCTTATATTCCCGCCAGTTTCTATATTATAACAATATACACAGTTTATCCCACATGAATCGAAAAGTATGTAATTAAAAGTGTTAAATAGTATATTGACTACCTAAGAACGGCAAAATTTGAATTGAATATTTTACGAAAGGACATGGAGTAAATGAACATAAGATCATAACACATATGTTAACTCCAACTGCAATAATTTCAATGAGCTGTATGGCCATTTCGGAAATTAATTCCTCATCAGCAGCACTAGAACCCAAACTAAAACACATCATAAGTGCCTAAATCGTTGGCACATAAATACCCCAGGACTCGGACGCATGCTACATGCTTTATGACGTTGTGAAAGGGAAATAATTCATTGTCAACAATGGCGTTTCGACGGTGATTTGCTTGACTTTTTTGGATGCTGAGTGGGAGAAAATAATCAAACACCAGTCACAGAATGAGAAATAAATATCTCATACACCCTCGGACTCTTAAAATCTTACCCTTGGTCTCGAGATTTTTCTGTCTGACCCTCGCCCTGGTGTTAGATTCTCATAGTTATGCCCTGCATACAGCACCCGTCACAGTCAGTGAACTATGAAAGGGTATTGAGTAAATGCACATGAGACATATTCTCTACAAATACATTGAAGAACCAAACAAAAAACATCGTTTATATTGTTGTTGTTCATGGTTAAGTCACCATGTGGCTTTTTACAATGAGCTTTTCTCAATCCTCATGATAAGTTCAGAAGCATTTATTGTTTTGAAAGATTTGTTTGATAGCTGATTGGTTAATGTCATTTGACCCGTACTAAAAGATAGTATAGATAATCTTTTTTGTATTACCTATCATGTAAGAAATGATATGTCAAAACAAGTTATTTCCGCTAGTATAGCTATAACGGCTCAATTATAGATCTAGCCTCATGTAAACAATTCAATCGTAAATTGTTAAACTTTCATTGTCAAACAACTTTAATGTCGAACTAAAATCTACGGAATATTTATTTCAAGCTGTCTTCCTCAAACCATTGGAAGAGTAGTTCAGGTAAGTAAAACTGTAAAAGGGGATATTTTCGCGTGGTTTTAAATTTTGCAATTTTTGATTCCTATACCTATCGGAGAGGTCTTATGTTCGCTTACCTTTCGTTACGTTTGTAATAAAAACAAATTTACCCGAGGGGAAATTTTCGCGATTATATGGCAACAGCAAAATAGGCGAATATAAACCCCCGCGATCATTTCCCCTTTTACAGTAAATATCTGTATACGGGAGGATGGTCTAGTATACTGTATCAGCTAAGACTCAGATAAGCTATAATCCACTGTATTTGTGTAACAAATACGTCAATTATCTACACTTGTTGTCAAATTGCTCCTATTGTAATTGCATGTATACTTATACATCGTCAATTAAATAACAGCATTTCAAATCTTTATCTTGATTACTATTTGATAATTAGAGAAATGACATGTACCATGGATTTGAGACAAGTTCCATCTAATGTTTAGAACAACATCAAAAGAGTTGTTCAATTGCTTGGTTAAATCATGTGTAGAGACTTTGTCTCATGTCCATTCACTCCATATTTTTTCAGTTGAAAACTATATTTAAGTATAGTTACCTTATACGTATTTCACAACTGTGTTTAGCTTGATGTATGACAGGCACCACGTGCGGAGTAGATCATGTTTGTTCTTTTTGGATACCTAATCGTTTAAAGGGGTTCACATTGGTTCTTTATTCAACGCTCTTGTAATTTTTCACTTGTTTTATTACTTTGGATTCTGCATTTTGGAAGCCTCTATATTGCTATGTTGTTTCGATATTTCATTCTACAATCTTATCTTCTCTGTCCTTTTGCCTTGGCATAGGTTTGCCGATGGATTTATTGTCTTGTTCTCAACTTATAATTAGATTATTTGATTTGATGATTTCCTTAATCTTTATGATATACAATTTTGCATTTCATGTTTTTTGCAGGATATTCTACATGTATGTGCAGATAAGGTGTAAACGATGTGACCCAAAAAATAAGACAACGTCATAACAAGTACCTTTGCCTTTCCCTTTTTTGGAGTTGTCTCCCCTACACATCTATACAGTTCCCTGCGTTGAATTCTTTGGAGAATCTTTTTGGACTTTTCAAGCTCTGTGTCAGTTGACATCAGCAGTACATGGAAAATACTGTCATTTAAATTTGTATAGGCTACAGGATCATCTATGCACTCTGATATCGTTTTCAGTTCCCTGAAAAAATAGCAAGCATAAAAAAATCTACCTCGGGAGGATTTCTTAAATGTGGAAGAACAAGGAACATTACAAATATGTTGAATTGTACAGAATAGGATACTAAAGATTAAAAAGCATTTAATAGCATTCTTATGACTAAACATTATACGAGAAAACGCAAGTGTTCGGTTATAGAACGATATCACTGTATTTCCAACAATGAGAAATATTGGACATTTACGAAACATACAGTTAGTAAATAACAGTTACAAATATCACGACTTGGATGATAATCAGTTGTTACTTAAGATGGTCAGTTATTCTGTCAGTAATATTGTTTACTTGATGTGATATTAAGGTACAATACTTTTACCTCATTATCGGCATTTTAATTTGCATAACAAATAGTTAAATTGACGAAAATGCTCATTCGGAATTTTTTTCAAATTATTGTTCCTTTTCTTGTAAACATATAAACTTATATGCGTAATGTATAATTTTTCTTGTAAACATAATTGATGAAAGGAAGATAACAGGAAGCACTTACAATGGCCGAACATTACAATCACATGTCACAATCAGTCGATGCCTCTGCTGGTGGACTGTTAGTCCCCGAGGGTATTCACCAGCCCAGTAGTCAGTACTTCGGTGCTGACCCGAAAGCCGAATTTATTTCAAACATGTCAATATCTAAATTTTTGGAAATTTTGTTGAAAATTAAGGAGTATCTCCTTCATGCAAAGCTCTGTCCTTAGCTGATTTTGGCTTTACATTTAGATCATATTGGGTATTTGTCCTCTATCAGCTTTTTAACATATTTGATTTTATGGTCTTCCAAACGTTTAGATTTAATCTGCACTGAAGAGACATAAGTTGTCGAAATGCGCATATGCAGAAAATAAATTCACAGTAAAGTAGTGAGAACCGAACCGTCAGTCTGAAAAGAACAATCCACGGACAATGGCAACGTCGGAAAAACAAAGAAACGAAGATATAACATGAGCACGGCACAGAAAAGAGAATGAAGACACGCACAAATACAAAAATGAACAACACGGACCCAATAAAAACCATGGGTGAGATCAGGTGCACCGGTAGAGTAAGCATCTCCTGCTTCTTATAAGACACCCGCCGTGTTGAACATGTCAACTCCGGTAGTAAAGTCAAATCCGGTAGAGGAAAAACAAACTTAAGTGGCAAAGAGAAATATCTGTTGTCATCTGGGAAACAGATATCTCATAGCGGTCCACGAGATCGTGATGTCGACCGTGAAACTTCTGTAGTGATGACCTTGCTTAAGTAGCCTATTTGTAAGCAACCGAGCTCTATCAAGGTAGTCACTGTATCGTCCGTATGCTAGTGCTTCTTGGAATGTTGCTACAAAGAAAGGGGAAGTTGACTATTGAAAAAGAGAAGTCATCGCGTTTATCATATAGCCTAGTCTGTAGTGTACCTCTTTTGTCAATTTCAAGATGAAGGTCAAGGAACGAGGCTGATGTGGAAGTATCTGTAGTATCCTTAGTTTCTAGCTCTTTTGGATAGATAAAATGAAGAAAATGACCAAAGCGAGGATTGTTTAGTGATTGAATATCATCTATATAACGGAAGTTGAAATTAAAGGACTGGGCCAGTTTTTTATCTTTATTTTGAGGAAGCCCTTCGATGAATTCAGCTTCATATGAGTGGATAAATAGATCGGCTAAAAGAGGTGCACAGTTTGTGCCCATTGGAATTCCGATAGTCTGTTGAAAAACAAGTCCTCCAAACTGTACAAATATATTGTCGATCAGAAACTCTAACATTTTAATCACTTCTTCCTCTGTATATTCTTTCTGTGATTATGAGTCGTATTTCACAAAGTATGCTTGTTCTCTGCCTATAACAAAGTACTTATATCTTTGTTCGCCTTTCTTGCGAGAGAAACATCAATGAATTATATCTTTCATCCGTGATTTCAGTTGTTCATAGGGAATTGTAGTATAAAGTGTGGAAAAGTCAAAAGTTTTAATGCTGTTACAGTTTGATAATGATCTCGATTATGAGATGTCAAGCAGATCCTTAGAGTTTTTTAATGGAATAAAAAAGATAACAGGAAACACCTACAATGGCCGAAAAACATAGCCACATGCCAGAAAGTAAATAGGAACTGCACAAGAAAAAAAAACCCCAATAAAAAAATACAAAAGACAAACATAAACAACGATAGGAACTCGGGACATTTCATTTACACCACTTCTTGAAAAGCTAGTATCACAATATTTTTGAAGGCCCTCTTTTACGGCTGTCAAGATGGATGTTAATAGCTTAGAAATAGGTTTTGTAGAACATTTAGCAGATCCAGCGATGTACCGTTGTTTGTATGGGCTTTTGTGCAATTTTGGTACTTCGGTATTTAGTTATATGTCACAATCAACTAGGGAACTGCAAAAGTAAAACAATAAAATGACAAAAGACAAACATAGATAACGATAGGAACTCGGGATAACCGGACTTGGTACCGGCCCTGAAAACAGCTAGCGGTAGGGTTAAACCGGTTTATGGGTACCCAAACTTCCCGTTTCCATATAGTATAATAAACATACAAATAAAATCCAATACAGGTAGACCACTAACTCTAAGACCACAATCTTGAAAAGGAAAGAATATACAAAACGTAATTTAGAAAGATGGGTCAAAGAGTGCTCGCTGCTAAACTGCCGGCTAGCTCAAGGAGCCTAGTCTGCTGGTAAAACACTGTCGCACTACGGAATAATAATTAAACTCAAAACTTCTCGAAGTGTTTGGTAAAGAATCATCATGGATTTCAGTAGACATCGGCAGTATCAATGAGACGCCAGTATAATTGTAAAATCTTCAGGTCATTGGATCCCAAAGCCAATTCAACGGAATCTTGAAGAATATCCGGTCAATATCCCCTACTACGTAAAAACGAGGGTGAGAAATGCCTTTAGTAATAAGCTGTTTCCGAGTCGCCTTATACTTTGATACCAAATGTTCATACAGTACTGTGCAGCGTAGCCCTTACAGAAAAAACAATCAGTCACCCGTCACCCGTTCGTCAGGGAGCAGTCAGCGGTCAGTCAGCGATCAGTTAATTAACGTGACGACTTGTTATTCGTCCAACTCGTCAATTGACGCGAAACGTGACGGATGACGAGAACCCTATTCGTCCAACTCACGTCCAGATACGTTCATTTATCACGTGATATCTCGGGTTGAAGATTTTGCGAAATATAGATTCGTTTCACTCAGTGCATACACGATCGGTACATCATCGCAACAGAACAATCTTTTTGCTATCAATAAATAATTGCTTATGATATGTTTTTTTTTCATTTTCACGGAGTCTTTAATACAATAAAGTTCGAAAGGAACTTCTGCATTGACGGGTGTTATTCATCAAAATTTGCCATATCCATCGAGTTTTAAACAAAATAATGTGTAAAGGGCAAATTTCTCACTGATCGGTGCATTTGTGATGACTAAAAGTTTCACAAGTCAGTTTTAATTATGTATTATTGGACAAATTGGAATTTTAAACAAACTAATGTGTATAACAAAAGTTTTGCACTGACTGGTAGATTTGCAATGACTCAAATGAAGGTTTATAAGTGTCCCTTTTTTACCAGAATTGTTCATATTCATGGAATTTTGACCAAATTAAATTGTAAAATGAAAGTTTTGCACTGGCCAGTGCATTTGTTATGACTAAAATAAAGATTTTCTAATTGATCTTATATTAAAATCTTTCATTTTCATGGAATTTAGAACAAAACACTGTGTAAAGGAAAGTTTGGCACTGATCGGTGTATATATGTCATAAATAAATGAACATTTACGAGTGATCTTTTATGTTATTGTTTTCATTTTCATGGAATTTTGAACAAAATAATGTGTAAAAGAACAGTTTTGCACTGACCGGTATGTATGCAATGACTAAAATAAGGAATCATAAGTAATTTTTTATCACAAATTTATTATTTTCATGGAATTTTTAACAAAATAATGTGTAAAAGGAAAGTTTCGCACTCACCGGTGTATATGTAATGACTGAAATAAAGAATCATAAGTAATTTTTTTATCGCATATTTTTATTTTCATGACATTTTTAACAGAATAATGTGTAAAAGGAAAGTTTCACACCGACCGATGTATTTGTAATGACTAAAATAAAGAATCATAAGTAATTTTTTTTAACAGAATAATGTGTAGAAGGAAAGTTTCGCACTGACCGGTGTATATGTAATGACTGAAATAAAGAATCATAAGTATTTTTTTTACCACATATTTTTATTTCATGACATTTTTAACAGAATAATGTATAAAAGGAAAATTTCGCACTGACCAGTGTATTTGTAATGACTAAAATAAAGAATCATAAGTAATTTTTTATCACTTTTTTTCATTTTCATTGAATTTTTTAGAAAATAATGTGTAAAAGGAAAGTTTTGCACTGACCGGTGCATATGTAATGACTAAAATGTAGATTTATAAGTTATTTTGTATCACATTTTTTCATTTTCATGGCATTTTTAACAGAATAATGTGTAAAAGGAAAGTTTTGCACTGACCAGTGTATTGTAATGACTAAAATGAAGAATCATAAGTAATTTTTTCATCACATATTTTTATTTTCATTGAATTTTTAACAGAATAATGTGTAAAAGGAAAATTTCGCACTGACCGGTGTATGTGTAATGACTAAAATAAAGAATCATAAGTAATTTTTTATCACTTTTTTTCATTTTCATGGAATTTTTTAGAAAATAATGTGTAAAAGGAAAGTTTTGCACTGACCGGTGTATATGTAATGACTGAAATGTAGATTTATAAGTAATTTTTTCATCACATATTTTTATTTTCATGACATTTTTAACAGAATAATGTGTAAAAGGAAAATTTCACACTGACCGGTGTATTTGTAATGACTAAAATAAAGAATCATAAG